>BHEV01004391.1:0-28166 GCA_004319985.1 Emydocephalus ijimae
CACACACACACACACTCCCTTCTAACCCTGCTGGAGCAGGTGGTTGGACTAGATATCTCATTCACTTTCTCCTCCCTCCCTTTCCTCACTCCTCTGCCACCTCCCCTTGCCTCTTAGTGGCCCCTTAGTTGGAAGGCCTAAAAGCCAAGCTCCTTCTCTGTCCTGTGTTTCTAGTCAATGAATTGTGCAGGTAGTCCTTGACTTGCAACAGTTTGTTCAGTGACCATTCAAAGTTATAGGGGGCACTGAAAAGTGTGTCTTATGACCGTTTTTCACCGTTACGAACTTTTGCATCACATTCCCCACGATCATGCGATCAAAATCCAGAAGCTTGTCAACGGGTTCATATTTATGACCATTGCTGTCACGTGATCCCCTTTTGCTATCCCCTTCTGACCAGCGAAGTCAATGGGGAAGCCAGACAACCGGGTTGCTAATTTATCAAATGCAGGGAATTCACTTAAAGACTGTGGCAAGAAAGGTCATAAAATGGGGCGAAACTCAGTTAACCCGGAATGTCTCCCTGGAACAACAGAAATTTTGGGCGCAGTTGTGGTTGTAAATTGAGGACTGCCCATATATGATGGGGCTCCTGGAACAATTGCTATTTTTATTCTATGACAGAAAGTCAGGGTTTTTTTTTCCACTAATAAGCCAACCCTGAGGCCTGAAGTTAGGCCTCAGGCCAAGTTCTCCAAAGGGAAGTTCTCTGTGGGATCTGCCTGGCCTACCACCATCAGGCAGCGTGAGATGGTTTTTGGAGGTCCCACAATTAAACAGCGTGGGATCAGGATGTGGCCTTCTCTTTACTCTGTGCTGAAATAGTATCCCCTCCACAGGAATTTGCTCAGCCTCCACCCGGATTGCCTTCAAGCAAGCTTTAAAAAGGAGGCTCTCTTCCCTCAGGCCATGGGGTAAAATTGCGATTCCACCCCCCCACCCCATTCGTTCTCTTGGGGCAATCGTGTGTGTATATCACAGGCTGGTCCCAAAGACACAAACTGTGTTACAGTATGTATAATGGTATATATATTTATTACAATAATAATAATGTAAGTTACATTATATGTAATGGCATAGAAATTGCCATTTTCTTTCCTTACTCATTTGACGTGGGATTGTTCAGCATTCTTAAATATAATAACATTTTCTTGAGAGGAGGGGGGAAATTAATAAAATGTGTTGTAACTGTGGGGGAATTGTACACTCTGTATAAGTGTGTGCATGCGTGTGTAGAGTCATTATGGAGTCAAGCAGTTTGAATATAAAAATAATTACCACTTATTTATTTACACATATTATAAATTATAATATAAATATTTTAAATCAATATCATTATATAAAAAACATATTTTTTCTGTTTTTAATTTTTTAATTTATTTTATTATTTAGCATATGACATAACATGCATGTATTTACTATATAGCATGTGTTTGTGTGTGTAGTGTATGTATATATATGTTTTCTTAAGTTTTCGCGGGTACTTACATGAATGGTATTCAGCTTTGTTCAAGTATTTTCCCACGTCATTATAGTTGTGCTTTTAAAGTTGTAGCAACGTTTCGGCAGAATCTCATCTGCCATCATCAGGCTTCTGTATTGTATTTGTCTATGAGTCAGACTTTTACAGTGGTTTCACTTTTAAATTTGGGGCTAGCCTACTGCTGTGCCAGAATGGTTTTTTCTTCATCCTGATTGGTTGGGAATCTTGGTCTGTGTTTATTGGTCTTGGAGTTTGCTGTGTTCTGCTTGATTGGTGTTTCTAATATTTTCTGTCTGTTTTGTGGCTTTTTTTGTGTCTTGATTGGCTGGCAACATTGTGTTCCTGTATTGGAGGCTTTTAGTGAAGCTTGGCTCCGAGTAAATGGATGGCTATCATTTGTTAGGAAGCTAGGTTTCGTCTGGGTGTCTGATTGGGGTGTGTTTGAGCTGGAGGTATCAGGGGGGATCTGTTTGTGCCCAGGTGTTTGCCTGGCTTGTGGTGTGGAGATTTTTTTTGTTTGTGAGTGCAGGCTTCCAAATAATTGACAGTCTGGTGGAATCATCTCTTCTATTCATGCTTTCAAGTCTTTTTTCAATCTCTATGGCTTCTCTGATGATTCTGTGGCTGGGGTTTTCTATAGTGGCTACGGTTTTGGTGCCATTGAAGTCGATGCTATGACCTGTGGCTTCCATGTTTTGGACTAGTGATGAAGTGTGTTCCAGCTTTTTGACTGCATTTTTGGGTTCCTCCATGTGGGTACTTGTTCTTCTATTGGTCTGTCCAATGTATGTGGCCGGGCATGACCTCATACAAAAGATGTGCATGACCTCATACCTCATACCAAGGCATATATGAAGTCCCCTGTGCATCATGCCCGGCCACATACATTGGACTGACCAATAGAAGAATAAGTACCCGCTTGTACTTACATGTAAGTACCCATGAAAACTTAAGAAAACACACACACACACACATACATACACACACACACATGGGTGGGATGCAAATATTTTTACAACCAGTTTGGTGGGTGGGGCTAGGTGGGCGGGGCTAGGTGGGCGGGGCCATGTGACTGGGTGGACTTGGCTTTTTTTCAACGCCCCCCCCATTCCATTTTTTGGGCTCCTGGGCCTCAGAAAGCCAAAAAATGGAGTGTGGGGCATTGCAACATCATTTATCTGGAAAAAAAAATCAGATACTGGATCAGTATATGCCTTCAGCTTACAGCCACTCATGATGTGAACTACAATTTGGCATGGGATCCCACAGTCACACTGAGGAGAGGATGCTATACCCATTTATATAATTAATCCTGGCAGATGGATGCTTTGTGAGGTGCAAATCTTATTTAAGATCATCCATCTTTGGCAAAGTAGTTCAAAACCTGATACCTTTTGCATAGGATCACCTATATGTCTTCCTGTGTCTGGGCGTTCAGCATTTAATTTTGTGAAAGTGCATGTTTTTGGAGTTGGGCAGCTTAGAAATTTAATAAATAAATAAATAAATAGTCAAATACAAGATGTGTTTTACCGGGCAGGGACTTCCTAAAGGATCCATCGGCAATTTGTAAATCGGGTAGAAACCTGGCTCCAAGTGACTGATAGGACTCACAGGTCTTTCAAAATAGAAGTAAGAAGTTGTTTGATATTTGTGGTTTACAAAGGTTGTTTTCCCCTTTCATGGGAGGCTATATTCGGATGTCATCATGTATTCATCCATGGGAAGGTGAGCAGCCAGCATTTTTAATGTTAAAGAATTGAAAAAAAGAATGTGAACGGCTTAAGCATGGTCAGTGAAAATGACAACTAAACTGTCTTAAAACAGTAGCTTGTCCCTGAAAATTGACACACCCACATGCCTGGGAATTTTGACACTATGACTGAGACAAAGGGAGCTGACAGTAGCAAATGGAAAGAGGAAGCAAGGTAAAAGCATAGCAGGCCTGAGGCTCTCTAGACTGAAGATCTCAAGAGAATTTCAGGGTGAGCCTTCCCTCCCTCAATAAACATAGTGCAACACACCTGCTACTAGTCATTTTCATCATGACACAAGTGGAAATTGAAGTCTCTGGTGTAACGGACGGATCAGACTAAAATGTTCTTGGATTTACACCTCCCCCACTTACTCTGCATTTTATCCTTACACAATCACTGGTTCAAATAAGGCTTCCTATGCACCGTGTAACAAATATTTCCCTGTCCACAGAAATAAATTGTGGGGGATAAATTGCTCTTGAAGCAACAACCACCTGACAACTATTGTTACAATTCTATAAGGATTCAATAGAACATATGCCCTTAATTCAGACTTCTGTAGCTCTGCCAAATATTGGTACCCCTTCTGAAACTTTGAAAGCATCATATTTGAAGAGCTAGAAACAATCTTAACAGAGCTATGTGGTGGGTGATCTCTCTTGAAAAGAGACTCCTGTCTTAAAAAGACAACAAAAATGCTCAGGTTCATAATTGGCTGGTACATCAAGGTTCATCAAGATTGTTTCATTGTTTTTATTTTGATTTATCTGGCGATCTTCCAGGAAGAGCATTATGGAATTTCTGGCTCAAACAACATCCTTATTTGTAGTCTACGTCTAATACAGTTTTATATAGCGGCACTATTAAATATGGATGAAAGAATATTTCATGTGAGAAGGGGCCTTCTTCAGAATAAAAGCTTAGTTCTCTTTGTGGATGCATAGGGAAATAAAAGAGATCAGATAACACCAGCATCAACCCGTAAATTAGCCTAGATTCAGATAGGATTGGATTTTGGCTAATTGTAGACAGGGTAATTGGACCTGGAGCTAAACAACAACATCTTCTGCACTATTTTGTTCTTCTCTCATCCCCTTAAACTCAAGTAAAATAAAATCCCACAAGGTCTTTTTTTTTTTCAGTTCCGCCTTTTTTTTTCATATACTGTACAACCAAGACGGCAAACATACCAATATTCCTTCCTCCCAAAATAGGTTTTGGTTTCTTTTCTGCTAGTAAATCGATAAAAGATGCTTCATACTGGGGTTGACCTCTGGAGCCTCTATCCATGCAGTTTCCTGAACTGCATTATGTCCATGGTTTGTCATCTCTTTCTTCTGGGATATTTTTTTTTAAATCCCAATTTTTTTTTTACAGCTATGGGGTTTCCTAGTGGTGTTCTATCCAAATAATAACCAGGATGATCGTGCTAGCATCTGTGAAAAGGTACTTAAAATGAAAAAGCAGGTGGGGGAAATATAACTTTTGAAGAATAATCTCTATTCTTTAAACAAAATTATGTGAGCAAAATAATGTAGGATTGTGATTTAAATCATGTGAACATGGGTTTGTTTGTATGCGTGTGCTTGAGGAGCCCTCCTCCCCCATTTTTAGATTTTCATCTCACTTTTTTTTTTCATATACAACTCAAGGTAGTAAATATACCAATATTCCTTCCTCCTTCTATCCCACCCCCAACAAGGCTCAGAGAGAGGGTCTGACTCAAAGTCACCCAGCCAGCTTTCATGCCTAATAGTGGAACTAGAGCTCATAACCTATTGGTTTGTAAGCCAGCACTGTGACTACTATATCGAATTGGGTCTCAAGTTTTTTCAATGGTACATTTTATTGTTTCTTTTTTTTTTCTGATTTTTCAAAAATGTATGGATGAGATACTGTTATTGGCATGAAGCCCAGATAGTGAAACTGATTATGAAACTAGTTGGATTTTTTTTTTATATGTAGAAATAAAACACATATGGGACTTCTAATCCTGCTTAACTAGTACATTAAACTAGTCTCTCTTTTGTCAACCATACTTTGTTCCACTTACAAGAAAATTGAAATGTTAAGAAATGGGAGCACAGACAAACTGCATGACAAATAAACAAACAAACAAAAGTGATACAGGATTTTCTCCCCTGGAACGGCATATTGTAGAGAATCATGAGAAATTTAAAACATACTTTCTTGTATGGATTTTTTGGAAATGCCATGAAATAAGCAAATTTGGAGTCACCCTTTAAATCCTTGTTTCTTGTTTCTAGAAATTAAAAGTAAGAACACATATGCAATGGCTCACTCATGATCCTTACCCCATTTGAGGAAAGTTCCTCTTTCCTCTTCTGGAAGTCAGAGGGAAAAGTGACAGAACATACCCCCCCTTTTTTTTAAATGACAAAAACATTTGAGCCAAAAGAGGGAAAGCATTGGCAGCCAAATGATAAAGTTAGCCTAGCTATAATTCCCTTTCCTATATTTTATGAATAGTGTACTCATTTAAAAGAACACACCACGTTTAATAGTGATTTCCCGCAAGTCCTTTAAAAGACATAAAATGATAAAAGTACCAATTTGTGCAGAGCTTTTTTGATTGGGGCGGGGGACGGAATGATGTAAACAAATGTTGACCTGACAGCTGGAGTCATATCTTTTTTTTTTTTTTTACTCACATTGGCCTACTTCTAATCTTCACGATTCAAGGCCTCTAGGCTATGTCCAGTCTTTTGTGTAATGTATCAATGCAGACCAGTAAAAAGAGCCCCCTTCCCTCTCACTTCCAAGGAGACTGAAAGCCTCTGCATTGTATGTATCACAACCTTCTTTGCTTGTAATCATTGCTAACACACACACACACACACACAACCATGAATATGTATATGTAAATGCATATGTGTGTGTGTGTGTGTGTGTGTATGCATATGCAGGTTTGTACATTTGCATGTATACAGACAGACAGACACACACATCTCATAGAACTACAGTATTGATTTTGCCTAGTTGGATTCAGCCATTGCATGAATTGCACTCTCACCCATTCTTCGCAACTTTTAGGACAAAGCTGCCCTTTGCATGTTTATGCTGACCTTTGAACTGGCACATTTGATACAAGGAAACGTGTCAGATGGTAAAGAAAAGTGGTGGGTCATAGAGCAGCCCTCCAGGGATCAAGAGTCATGAAATCCTTCTCCACAAAAGCCAGCTTAAAAGCAACAGTTTCCACAAATGCCTCTGAGTGACTCTCGCAGTTGGAAGGATAAAGGAAAGGAAAAGGGTGACTATTTTGCTGCTTTGATTTAAATGGCTATTTCACTGGACACTTTCATGAGGAAGCATTTCTCAATGTTCATTGGGAATGATGGACAGATGGGCTGAGTAGTTGAAAAGGAAATCTGTGGTAGGCAGGAAGCTAGGAGGGACTGAACAGAGAAGGGCATTATAATTAGAATCTGGGATTTTAAGCTACACCTAGCCTTGTACTGAAGGCATTGTTCAGATGGGGGTTAGCATGAAAAGATGAACTGTGACATTAAGTGATGGGTCTTCCATCCTAAAGCTCTTGTGCTGCACAGCGGATGGTTAATGTTAATGGCTGTGAATGAAGGAAGCTCAGCAGTAATGAGGTGGGGGATCTTTATTTTTTATTTTTTTTGTACTATTGATTTACCTTTTCTCTTCCCCTCACCCCCCCCCACCATAGCCTTAAAATTAGAAACATCCAGATGTATTGGATGAAAGCCTGATCTAGATGATAGGTGCTCTAGTCAAGCTACATATGCTCTAGTTCAGCTACATATGGAAACCCACCAAGCAAAGTATGCTCCTGTTCATGTTTCCCAGTCATTAAGATGTAGAGACATGCTGCTTCTGACACGGATAGCACTGTATGGCCTTGATTTATTTTTTATTTATTTATAACATTTGTAATAGCCACCTAACTCTAACAGAATCTGGGTGTGTACAAAACCAACTTGAGTGTAATTGGAGTAAACATCCCAGTCTTGACCTTCCCTAGTTGTCCTGTGGACAGATGGAGAGAATAGAAAGACCTGCAAGATTCTGTTACTATAATCTTATAATAAATGAAGCTTCCCCGCAATAACTTTGGTTTTCTAATTTAGTGTACCTCCAAAGCTCCCACTCTGCTGATATTTAGAAGGGCCTTGAGGACTTGGTTATTTCCTGAGGCCTTTGGTGAGGAAGAATGAAGCCTTTTTCCCTTTTCTTTCTTGTTCAGTCTGTTGTCCTTGTCATCTTTTACTTATTTCCTGGTTATTATTGCATTTTCTTTGTTTTAGTTATTTGAGACATCCAGAATCACTGAGAGCCAGGCAACATACAAATTTGATCAGTAATTATTTCTAAAAGTACAGAAGTGCAGCTGTATTTAGCTATCTTACCATTGCCTATTTATAACTATCCATTTTTTATTTATTTTTAGTCATTCATTACTGGAAATCCAAAACAAATGGCACTGACTGTTCAGCGCCTCATGACCTACTGACCACAAGGGGGCAGTAGGGGGCAGATAGACAGGAATTACTCTGTGCCTTTCTGTCTAGAATTTTGCCTGCTCTTTGTCTAAGAGGCTGCTAATCTGGAATCACGCACAGGGGCAGAACATATGGTCTAGGACTCTTCCCTTAGTGTGTTGTGGCTTGCTAGATCCTAGGCTTTGCCAATCCTTCTAATCCATTACTGGTAAATACATCTCTTTTCTGTTTTAGTTCTAAGAGTTGTTCCACTAATCTTTGCTCAGGTCAGGTTCCTGCTCTCAGGAATGCTCAAATTATATGCAAGAAGCACTTCAACTTCCAACATTTATATCCACCGTAGTAACAAGATTTCCACACACATTAACAACTTACTTTTTAAAAGAATCTCTGATTGGAGTGTAGAAAATGGTTAGTGAATAGAACAATAATATCAAACTCTGTTACATATAATTATGTTTCTTCTTCAACACAAATTGTATGGTGAAAAATAAATTGCACTAATATGTCATTTAAAAAAAAAGATATTCAAAGCAGATCTTCAAAATCTATGTTGGATGAAAACACAACTGTTTTAAGCAGGGTTTTTTTTTTTACAAGTTGAAAATCAATAGTGTATTCTAGTCCTAAAATGTATTTGTTTCTTACATTTATATGCTACCTATGCCATTGTTGCAGTGCTTATGGGAGGTTTACAAAATGAGAAAAGGTAAAAAAGATATTGCAGGACAATTACAATTTAGAAGATTAAATACAATTAAAGAGTATAGGCAACCTAGGGATGGTGAGTCTGTTGGGACTCCAAGCCAGCTGACAGAGCCAGGTTTTAAGGCTCTTTCAGAAGACCAGAAGCGTGGAGAATATTCCAAAGGGTGGGGGCCACAACAGAAAAGCCTCTTCTCCTAGACCCTGCCAGCTGAAATTCCTTATTAGATGTAGTCCACAATAACTCTCTTCCGCTGGAGCCAGCTGGGAAGACTAATCCCGTTGTGGTGAGATGGCTCCTCTGTTACCCTGAATCCATGCCATAAGGGGCTTCAAAGGTAATCACCAACCCCTTGAATTGTAAGGGAAAGCAAACTGGCAACCAGTGCTGTTCACACAATGAGTTACATGTGCCATCAGAGGGGCCTCCACATCTGTCTCTGCACTGCTGCATTCGGTACCAGCTGTAGTTTCCAAATATTCTACAAGTGTAGCCCACATTGTAGTACCACATTGTTGTACTGCAGTGTAGAACACATTGCAGTAATCCAACCAAAAGAAGTTGAGGGAATTCTTGGCCTCACGATAAAATTAAATACCAATATGGACTAGAGACCTTTCTCAAGTCAAATACCAAGTTTCTCCAACAATACGGCCTCCCCCAATAGGAAGTCCCAGCATGTTTTATAGGCATGAAATGAAATTAAGCCCCTCCCCCCAAATTAAGGCCTATATTAAAACATGCGAAATGGGGGGGGGAATTGCTGTTAAGAAGTACTTTTGTTGCACACCCGGATATGGTGCTGCCTGCATTGACCCTGATACAAAGTGCCCCACCAACGCCGAGGTCAACATCCAAGCCGTCGCCGCCCGCCTGCCCAAAGATGCAAGGGGGGTAATTAAGTCACCACCGAAAAGATGGCCTAGCCATTTTTTTGGGGCTCCCCCCCCCCCAAAAAAAGAAGACCCGGCCTTATTATATGAGAAACATGGTAGTATATCCTGAGATTTTGCAAAACAGCAATAGTAATAGCACGTAGACTTATAGACCGCTTCACAGTGCTTTACAGCCCTCTAAGTGGGTTACAGGGTCAACATATTGCCTCCAACAATTTGGGTCTTCGTTTTATCCACCTCAGAAGGATGGAAGGCTGAATCAACCTTGAGCCTGGTGAGATTTGAACTGTCAAACTTCAGGCAGCTGGCAGTCAGCAGAAGTGGCCTGCAGTACTGCATTCTAACCACTGCGCCACCACAACTCAATGCTCTTGATCAATGAAATAATCAATGAAATGTTTTTTTTTTTACTTTTTCAGTAGTCCCAAAGGTGCTTATGCAAGAGGCAACCGGACTACTTTGTTTTTCTTTGAAGATGTTTCACTTCTCATCCGAGAAGCTTCTCAGAGCTGAAGACTTGGGCTGAAGCTTTTTAAATCTAAATTCTTTAAAGAATGCTTTTAAATTGGTAACTGTCATTTCTAACATGCACATTCCTTGTTATTATTTTTAAACAGAAAGGACAAGTAGAAGGCTTTTTACCACCAAAAGAGAACAGCTGCAGGCGCATTGGTGTCCATCCACCACATTGCTTACCTCTGTTCTAGGGCTTCTAGCCAAGGAAAAGATGGGCTTTTAAAATGAGAATGCTTGGAGGAAGTCCAAAGCATTTGGCAAGGCTCCTTGGAACTACCATGGAATTAGAGGTGCTTTATGCATGCCAAATGAATCTATCAAGACTGACAACAGTAATATCTAAGTTGCTCCTTTTCTTTCTTTTACTTTTTCCTATCTTTTGCAGACTGCTTTTTTCATGTTTACCACCAAGAATGCCAAGATGTAGCATGATAGAAAGACAAGGTAAATTGAGAGGGAGATAAATGGTATCTTCTATCCCCAATAGTTAGTTTGTATTGTGACATAAAGCACATCTAAAAAATCCTGGTTAAACAATAATGTCTTCCACAGCACGATTTTTAAAAAAATAGATGCAGAAGAAGAATTAGAATTGGGGTGATTGTATATGTCATGCTCCTGTTGGAGTCTGACTCCAAGGGAGAGATGGAACAGCTGACAGGGAGTGTGGGAGTGTGGCTCCGGTGGTTGTGGAGGAAACTGGGGAAGGGCACAGGCCGGATGGGCATTCAGAGGAAGACCAGGCCCATCCCCTCTTCATCCTAGGGCCCGCAGGGAGGAGTGGATAAGGGAGAAATGTGAGTGGTGTGATCTACAGGGGGAAGAAGGGGTCCTGATCCCCTTCATGGGCTGCAGCTGGAAGGACTGTTTAAAAGGACAAACTGCACATGGCAAAGTTGTTGGAAGCAAAACATGCAATCTTGTCGGAGTTTATCTGTGTTCTGGCTTCCTCCCAACTTTGGTTGCTGCGTTATCTGGTAGAAATCTGCAATTAATCATCCTTGCCTGCCGTAGTAATTCCTTCAATGTGGTTTTTGTTGGGTTTTTTATTTGAAATAACTTTACTTTGGGTGCAGATTGCATTTACTCCCTCCATAAACTGTGTCCTTTAAGAGTTTGATATCCAGCCGAGGATAATTGGACATTGTGGCCAAGTTGGAGGCATTAAAGGGACTTTCTTTTATTTTTGTGACTTGGTTATTTTTGTGTCATCACGGTATAATTGTGTGTTACATTAGAACTGGGGTGATTGTATAATTGTGGATCACTCTGCAACTAAGTACAGGTAATCTTTGACTTACAACCATAACTGAGCCCAACGTTTCTGTGGCTAAGTGAGACATTTGTTCAGTATGTTTTGCCCCATTTTATGACCTTTCTTGCCACAGTTGTTAAGTGAATCACTGCAATTGTTAAGTTAGGAACACAGTTAAGTGAATTTGACTTACTTTGTCAGAAGGTTACAAAAGGTGATCACATGACACTGGAACACTGCAACCGTCGTAAATGCGAGTCAGCTGCCAAGCATATGAATTTGGATCAAGTGACCATAAAGGATGTTGCAATGGTCATAGGTATGAAAAATTATCATAGATCACTTTTTTCAGTGTCCTTGTAACTTCAGATGGTCATTAAATGAACAGTTGTAAGTCGAGGACTGCCTGTGTTGCAATCCCTTTTACCAGCTCTCCCTCTGAGTTGTTTTTTCCCCCAACCAAAATAAGAACTGTACTGTATCTCTGTTTTATTCCAGGAATGGCTGGATTGGGTGGGAATCAAACAGCAAGAATATTTCCACTTTTCTCCTTTTTCTCAGTGCTGCAACATATCTGTTTACCTGTCCTCCAAACTGTCTGGAGGCAATGAGGAAATAGGTAAGCAAGCCAATAGCAGTAGAGAAAATGGGTAAATGGGCAATCTAGAAGAAATCATAAAGAAAAGAAATAGAAACACTAATAATTAGCAGCAGTTGCAATGAATGTATTGGCTTAGCCAGTGAATGAGACTCATTGAATATTCCCCTGCTTCCCCCACCACAACACCCCCAAGTCTGGTAGTGTTTCTCAGTACCTTCTTCCTAATTTGACTGTGATCTTCTCATATAGATGCATTGTGTGTGCTATGTGACAAAAGCTATGAAGACGAGCCTCTGTAGCAGAAAATGGGTGGCTTTTATATAAGGGAGTCCAGCCACACAGCCCCAATTTCACACTATTATTTTTTATAGAAAAGAGGCTGTTTAATATACCATATTAGTATTTTTTTTTGTTGAAAAACCTAACTGTTGTCTTCTAGATGATGCATTTAAAATTTTATTTTATCACTAACAAGCTTTGATACACACAGGTGACTTATTGTTCTGCCAGCTCCTAATTTGGCTTGAGTTGACTACCGTTTCCAGTAACTTTGGTAATCACTCATTTGTTCTAATTAGATGTTTGCTGCCCTCCTCATTACAATGGGAGCAGAGACTCACTGCATGCAATGCTTAAGTGTTACAATCTCTTTTGTGCATGGATGTTGTCCTTTTCATCTTGGCTTTTCCATTTATGTTCATTGTTTGGAGAAGAAGATAATTTGAGACCTCCCTGAAAGGGTAATTGGGTTGGGAGTGACAGGTGGTGCTAAGCTTCTGTGAAGAGAGGATGGAAGGAGGGAAGTTTGCTTGGAGATAGAAGATAGATTGCAGAGGGTTCCTAAAGAGTAGCAATCTGGCTGCTTTTCTGTCCAACGGTTCCAGTGGCTGAGCCACGCTTCCAGATTGAAATACAAGAAGGTTAGGCTTGAATTCACATCGAGCAACTGTCTTTAAATACCACTCAAAAGCTACAATTATAAGAAGGAGCACATTATACTTGAGCCCCAGGCCTTTCACTAGGCTTCCAGATGCAATTAAACATGCTGATTTTGATCTATTAAGCTTAAAATGTCTTGGCACCTGTTTACCTTCACAACTGCATACTTTGGTTAAAATAAATTCTACCATTGTGGGAGAAAAACCAAATATAACCCTACTTGTGACTGGGGAGGTAAAGCTAATGAGCACTGCTTTTCACTGCAACATTTTTTGGGGTGGTGGTAATGGGGGAGTTAGGGAGACAGCCCCCTCCCTGATTCATTCAGGAAATGGAAAAAAAAAAGAGCTTTTTAATTTACAGCTTGAAACAACATCATTATTGTGATTGAGTAAAATTAATTGAAGTTAATATTTATGATTGCTTTTTCTACCATTTATAATAATTCCATGGAAGTTTTTTTTTTAAATATATATAATGCATCATGGATATTTTAGATGCGTATCTTGCAAACCCCCAAAGAGCTTTATTAGATTTAAGAAGGATATAAACCGAGTGACTCACTAGATATAGAAGAGTAATAAGTTTGTCTTTTTTTAAAAAAGCTCTGGCTATTGGAAGAGTTTTGAGTTAATACAACTTAATATGAAAGTACTTGTTTTTGTATTTGTTGTTCAAGATTTTTAAATAGTATGAGAAGTGAAGGGACTTTCAAGAGCTATTGTGATTTATTTTTTACAAGGGAAAGTGGGAACATCTATAAATGAACACAGAATGACAAATACTAGTGAGACAATTCTTCAGAACAAGAATATTATGCAAATCAAGCTACAATCCAGTTATGCCTGAAGAATTTAAACCTCTTAAATCTAATCCTTTCTGCCTAGGTGTTGTCAGAACAACTGTGCTGCTTCATCAGGGAAGGTTCTATTTAATCAGGTAGGTCTTTTTGGGATGACCTTGTTAGTTGCTTCATTAGAAAAGAGAACTTTTAGGCCACAACCGATGTGGGGTAAAAAATGTTAATCCAATTGATTTATTGGGATCATTACCTGATGTTCTCAGATTTTTTTTTATTCCACAGTTCATAGCTAAAAAAAGCAACTTCTTTTTATATGTGAGATTTAGCATTTCAATATTAATCTTCTCAAAATTGATAGACTTGTTGTGGAATAAACATATAAAAGTGCCCTTGACATTTTGGTATTTTTCAATAAATTGACAATGAATATTGGCAGACACAATACTGTTTGCTCTTTCAAAATGGAAGAAAATTTAATTTGTATAGTTGTATGATGAAAGTATGATAATTATATATTCTCCCCTCCCACCTCATTCCAGTGCTTGGCCTTCTGAAATTTGCTCTCTTCATATTTGTATACATGCAGTATACAAATATTCATTTTAATAAAAATAAAGCATTTATATCAAAAAGAAGTTTCCCTTCTGTTAAGTTGATAGTTGCTTGTTGTTTCACTTATTTCATTTTATTTGTTCTTGTTTTTACAAAGGATATGTTAAACTTCACCTAGTTAAAAAAAAGAACAGAAAAGGAAAAAACTTAGTATAACATTATTTCCAAAGAAACCAAGTATATTGCAGATATAGATTTCAAAAAGACAATTTCTCTATTGTTTTAGAATTTTTGAAAGCCTATAGCTTCTTAATTTTCCTGAACTATGAATTTTCAAAAATATATTCATAGAAAAGAGCATAATTCATAAACTACACAGAATACTTCTCAAGATAACTTTGCTTCTTCTTTCATAGCATTAAATCATATCAAACCTACTCTCTATTTGAATTTGTTTTTGAAAAAAATCTATTTGAAAAATATTATTCTATGTATACGTATTTGAACAGAGGCCTGGATTCATACACAACAGGACTAAAATGCATAGGATTAAATTCCCTAGATATAACAAACCATATTGTTCAGACCTTGGGACTATAGCTGTAGCTGTTTCTTCCAGTTTGTTCATTTTTTAAGATGAGAAGAATATTTGATTGTATTTTACCCTTGCTAATACATTCAATTTATGTTCACTAAAATCATCAGTAGCAGCCATAGCGGTAGTTAATAGGCATTAATGATAAACAAGGGCCCATCTTAAATGGTGATTTAAGATGGATGAATCATTCAGAGATGATTCTTCATGATGATTACCAACCAGCTCTTCTCCATGCTAATCTTTTGCATGCACCGCACAAACTTCCTACAGCCCTTGCCGAGCTCTATTCCTTTAGGCCAGCTGTATTTACGTCACATAACCTAAGAGGGCAGGCTACTCGCTGACATCAAAGCCTCGTGAAGGCCTGGTCAGTGGGGAGCCATGAAGAGCCATCTGCTCTGTTCTTCTGTGGCAATGGAGAATGTCACCTCTGCCATCCTCTTTAGATTATGGGAAGACAATAGAATCACTCTTAACTAGGCATGTTATTAGCCAAAGGGTTTGGTTGTGTTTGTTATCCTTTTTTTTAAAAAAAGACAGTAAATAATGAGCAAACTAATAAAGATTCAAACAGGGGTAATAGGGAGCCTGAAATTACAGGCCGGCAACCCATTTATTCATTATATGAATGTTGAACGATTAAAAATAATTGCCTTCATACCACCCACACAGTGCTTTAGGGAGGGGTGGTGGTGTTTCAATTGTCCCAATTGGCCTGGTCTGGCTAAAATCTATTAGAGAACAGCTTTGGTTTAAATTTTATGAAAGGATGAGGGAATTGCATTATTGCTAAAGGGAGACCTTCTGTTCTGCCACAAAACTATTGAAAATATTGATGCTTGGAGAAAGTGGGAACTGAATTAGCTCAGATGGGTAGCTTTGGAAAACGAGCATTACTGCAAAGAAATTTAGATTAACATTACTGTCGTACTGTATATTTCAATAGTATTTTACACTTCTTATTTCAGTTACATCAGTCTACTTCATATGAGATTGAAATAAAAACACATTCTGCAAAACCAGAACTTTTTCAAAATTCTGAAAAGCTGTGGAGAAGCTCTGTTTGGGTTACTACAGTCTCGTCTCTGGTCTTTTTCTTCTTAGCACATCCTATTTCTATATATTTCTCATGATAATTGGGACATGTGAGGAAATTTAATATACTAAAATAACTCTGGGATTATATTTTAGTGGATTAATGAAAAAAGTCAACCTGTCAAATGCTGAATCATGCTTTGGATGGACTCCTCCCCTTATGTATGATGCCCAAGGCAGTTGATTTATTATTTATTCATTCAGAAAATTAACACAGCCATTGAACTCATGTGGTCTGCTGCCCCATCTCTTCAAATTGCCCTGTGCAAATTGGAGGGGAGACTATTGGAGAAATAGTGGGCAGGAGTACTTGATCTTCCACCCCCTTTCACTCCTTTAACCATCAACCTTCACCAAATGGGATTCCAGATATAGCAGGAGTATACCTAAGAGTTGTTAATAATATATGGACCTTAACGAAAAGGAAACGGAAACTGAGCTGTATACACGACATGGAAATCATCAGCATATTTTGCAGAATTACATTCATGATTACTGAATGGTTATTACCATCATCTACCACTTAAAGGCCAACATTTGTTTATTATCCTCAGCATGAAAACAACTTGATGGAATACTGTAGTAGACAATATTTTTTTATAGCCCCACTAGTTCTTTGCAGTGTTAATCCTGCCACATTATGTCTCGGTAATGCAGTTTCAGTAATCTGTGCTCACAGGATAATGAATGAAGAGTTTTGGGCTTCTGGTATATGGTACCAACATGTGTAGCTACTATTATATTATTAAAAAGTTACTACTAAACTTGGATGCCCTTGGAAATGTGTAGCAGGAGACAATGTTTAGCTGAGTTATTAAAGCCAGCTGTAGCCCAGTGATTACTCAGAAACCACAGTAAATGTACCACTCCTGCTACTACTTCAATCCTGTACCCCTTTAACTAAATATATTCAACATGTAACATCATAACTTTTAATAATGAAAATAAATGCTTGTGACTTCATTTTCTTTCATCTCATTTTCTACTCTAGAATTCAAATTATTCATCTCTGTCATTATTTGCTTATGTGACAATTCTGAAGTTTATGTTAGGTCCACAGTATTCCTAACATTGGGTTACATTCAAAATCTTCCATGGATTATCTCATACATTCTTGTTGACCTTGATTCTATCTGCAATGTCTTCCATCAAACTGAAGTGTCCTGATTGCTTCTATTAGGGATTTTAAATCTTTGTCAGCAAATGGAAACTGTTCATTAAAAATAGAATCTTTGTTAAGAATGGTGGGTTTCTGAATGTCATTTGACAATATCCATCCTTTCTACTGTATCTTAAAAAAAATGTTAGAAACAGCCCAGTGGGTGATGAAAGGCAGGAATGGATGGCTGAGTGAGATGAAAGTTTGTTTTCTCCTTTAATCCCTTGAAGAGTTTTCTCCCTAGTTCCTTGTGTGAGCATATCTGTCTGTCTGTCTGTCTATCTATCCATCTATATCTATCTATCTATCTATCCATCTATCTATCTCTATCTATCGTATCTATCTAAGGTATAAAGAACCTTCTCTATCAAGCTATGTCTTAGTCCTTTGCCAAGAGGATGTTTTCCTTAGTTTGGTGGAACACTAATGGAAAACCCAATTAAAACCTGGTGAAATAAATTCCAAAAATCCATTATTATCCCTTATGTTTGGAACTCCTTCTCAAAATATTTTGCTAATGCTTAGGCCTCTTTTCCTTCAAATTACTTTCCATAACTCACCTTTTCATGGGAACCTTTCATAAAACTATATGGTTTCAAGGACTTATTGTAATTGCATATGCAATTAAAGCATCCATACATTATTTCCCCATTTGCACACATACTTTTCTTGTTATTACATATTACATTTTCTCCGCATTACATATTAAAATCATTCAATTAAAAGTATTTTAGCAATATAAAAAGCACACGCATAATTTATAAGCCATGCGTATGTGTGGATGAGTTAGATTTCAAAGCAACTGACAAAATAAGATAATTTCTTTATTCTAGTAAAGATCCTTATTTCTCTCCAAAAACAGTTTCCATCTTCTCTACTTATTAATAACATCAATGTTAGTGAAATGTTCAGCCAATAAATATGTATTGGTACAGGTAGTTTTTGACTTACAACCATCCATTTACAGAAATCCCTTGATTTATGACCAGTTGCTTAAAGATAAAACTTGCTTAGAGATCATAGTTATAATGGACTCCCAAAAAACTTACCATCCATTTTTGAAGTCGTGGCCACTGCAGCACCCTTGCAGTCCTGTGAACAAAATTTGGGAAGATTCACCATTCCAATTCCCCTGTCTTATCTGCTTTCCCACTGGTTCCCATAGGCCTTAGGTCCACTTTCCCACCCTGCCAGGTCCTACATCCTCCTGCCCACCCCCAATCACTGATCATTTACTTCCATTTTCATGTAGAACTCTTCCTGGAAGCTCTGGAGATTGCAGTGGGAAAGGAGAACAGGTTGCTCTGCCCCTCTGCCCTCTGTACACTACAGGAGCAGGCACCAATTAATTGCAGTCACTCCAAAATTGCAGTGTGATGTCAGTTTGGGCAAGCCATCTTGACAAAATTTGCCATCTTGGGAGCAAGATTTGATTGTTTCAAAATGTGTCTTGAGAATAAAACTATGATCCTTATTTAGCAGAAGTTGTTTTGTGATCAAATTGGGAAAAAAAGGGAGGTTTATTTATGTCGAGGATATAATGGTGCTATTTGGTTTTTTTTTTTATTCATCAGATTCAGTAGTAAATTCTTTGTTGTATTTCTTTCAAAATGACATGTAGATAATAACAACTACATTTAAACATTGTAAGTTTTGTACCTGGGAGGCAGATGCACACACACATACACACTTCTATTGGGATAGGGTGAAGAACTGTATTATAGAATGAACTTCAATTTTGGGATGGCATTTAGAAAATTAGTATGTGCAATGCACTTGCTAAGGCAAAATAAACTATTCTAAATATTTTTTTAAAATTGATCTTTATGCATTTGTATAACAATATTGTATTCTATTCCATCATAGAATGGAATATATTAGATTGAGAATAACATGAAATTATGCAAAATGCGATTATGTAACTAATTATTTCTTACTATTATGAAGGAAATGTTACTATTTTATCCAGCTGTGTTGGAATTTCTTGCTTCTTTTCTGAATTGAATTAAAAATCTGTCCACTTTTTTGGTTCTCATAACAGCCAGCCATCTATTCCTGTGTATGATTTCTGAATCAGGAATTACCCACAGACTTACTTGTATAAATTAGAATATTTTTTTCTTATCTAGCTCTTGATGAAATGAACCTTTAAATGAGCAAAAATGGCTTCTCAAATTTAATTATTCAGTTCATGAAACTGGGGCAAACTTAGGGAATCTGGGGAGGGGGAGGAAATATTTTTCCAAGAATTCATAGGGTCGAGGAGAAGTCTTCAAGACAGTAGTGGGCAAATCTTTGTGAAAGTAATGTGCAAGTCTTAGGAAAATTAATGAATGCTACCTCATTTGATACCAAATTAAGAAGTTCTGTGGATAAGTGGATGAAAGAAACAAAGCCATAGGGACAGGGGTGGGATTCAAATTTTTAACAACCAGTTCTGTGGGCATGGCTTGGTGGCCATGTGACTGGGCTTGGTCATGTTATTGGCTAGGTGTGGCCAACTCCATATCACTCACATCGAAGCACGCATCTCCGCGCCTGGCCTCTCATGACTGTGGGATTGCTGCAACAGTCGTAAGTGAGAAAAATGGTCATAGGTCACTTTTTTCAGTGCCATTGTATCTTTGAATGATCACTCCACACAACCAAAGTACCAGCAAAGGATGGGAAAAAAACTCCAGAAATGTTCCTGAGACAGGAAGTCTAGTCCTGCCAAGAATATAATAAGGGTTAACGGAGAGGCAGTTTCTGTAAGCAACACCAGAATGCTTCCTTCCTGCCTTCCTTACAGGATTAGGCCAGTAATTTCTTCTAACAACTGTTTCTCTGAACTGCTTAGAATGTTAACAACTGGTTCTAGCAAATAGGTGCGAACCTGTAGAATCCCATCCCTGCATAGGGAGGAAGAAAAGTGATATTCAACAACCTCCCCCCCCAACAATTTCTCTCTATCTAAAGACATTCTACAGCAAATCTGTCTATTTTACCCCTCAAAATATTTGTTTTCTGGTTAGAAAAAAGATAGCAGCAGCCTTGGGACCCCATGTAAGTCCCAGGGGGAAAATTATTATCTGACTTCCTACCATATAAAAGTCTATAAATAATGCAGAACGATTTCACAATAATAAACCTCATCTGGATGTGCTTTTTTAGTATCACAGTGTAAGGCTGAATCATTGGGCAGAAGTAATGGTCATCGCTGCATTGTTTTATTTGGATGCTAATTTAATGCAAGGATCTCAGCTTTCTGGGTCTAAAATAATCTTGTGTTTTGTTGTCACAGGAATTCAAGCACAGTTTTAATCACGGTTACCAGCTGCTCCTTCTGGCTTTGAAATACAGGCTGAATGTAAAGAAAAGGCCTTTGTAGGGTTTCTTGTTTTGTTTTGTTTAAAGACGTGCTTATTGCTGCTTAGTTTGGTGTGACTCTAGCGAGAGTTCACTTCTGCTTGAGTCAATTGCCACTGAAGTGAAAGACTCAAGCACAGATCTCAAGCATGATAAATATACATCAGTCCTTTTTGTGTTGTGTTCAAGGAGTACCTACTTGAACCATCTTTACTGCTGCTATGAAGCTATCCTCTTTTTATACAATGAGGATCATTTGAGATCTTTCCCAATCGTTACTTTGCACAAAAAACACACTGTTGCAGAGATCATGTTTGCTTAGCATTCGTACCATTAAATATTGCTGTACTAGCACAGTTTTTGCATCTCTTCTTCAGTTTAGATTAACTGTAACTGGAAGCATGTGGTTCAGCAACTGTCAAGAATGACTTTAATAGTTTCTGTAACATCACTGAAGAAAAAAGTGATTCAAATCTGTCCAGTCTGCAAAATATGGCTTTTAAAAACTCTTGTATGTTTTTCCTATCCACATTGTTGTTTACTGGTGAGGATGAGAAAACAACTACATAAGTCATGGTTAATTAGCCTTGTGTTATATGAAGAGGGCAAGATGACAAAATAGGTAGAAACTAGCTTAATATGCGGTCCAGAGTAAAACATTCAAGCACTGTAAAATCCTTTGTTGAAAAGGAACACAAATTGCAGGAAAATCATTCCACTTCTTCTAGGTTTATTTTGACCCAGATCATATAAGAAGTCAGCTATTGATCTGAGTCAGATATATGTGCAACCACTTAACTTGTTTTGCATGTTTGTATGATGCATTCAATGGAGTAGTTTTCCAAGTCTGAGTTCACTCAGTTTATTTTATGTTAATAAATGCTTTTTTTTAAAAGCTATGAAGTGTGCAGTGTCAGGGTTCCTCGGTCAGGTCAGTTTCAGGGTTGACATGCAGCTTATTCATACATGCCTCTAGCCCATGAATCATGATTTATGAACCAAAATGGCTGCATCTATACTTTATGTTAAATTGGAGTCAAGCAGACTGCCTTATTGCTTAGTGTGTGACGTAAACTTAGTCTAGGATTTGGAGGATGGGATAGATCATGGGTGTCAAATTCATGGCCCGCAAGCCAGATGTGTCACACACTGGGCACCCCCCCCCCGGTTTAGCGAAGGGGGGGAAGTCACGATACGTCATGCGACGACAAAGTGACACGATGAGTTTGACACCCCAGGGATAGATGCACATTGTTTGAACAAACAATAAGAATAGAACCTTACCGGTCCTTCTGTAAACCTTTCACTGAAGGTTTTGCTGCTTTGACAGTACACGAATATAGTTTCTTCCTAGAGCATTGCATTAATTGAGGAATAAATGGAGCTCTGGGTACCAGATCACCTTATACTGGGATAAGTGTAGCATTAAATCAAAAGTTTTTCTTTTTTAATTATTGCAATAAAAATAGCAATAGGTTAAGTATTCATGGGGCAAAACATAAAGGAAACACATCTATTTAACTCCCCAGCATTGCACTTTTTTCTTTAAAGCATTAAGCACAGTCCAAGTAATCAATAACAGCTAAAGTGCTCAATATGTCAAAATGGAGATGAGCTGACATCAAAAGTGTAAATGAAAACTGGAGGAGTAACCAGTTAAGGGGGCTTTAAAAAAAACCCACCATCTTTGACCATTTTCCTTTTGCTCAATTCTCAATAGTGACCTTGACACGGATCTTTCTTGCATCTAGTGATGAAGCGTGGCCGATAGTGATAGTTTGGTGTGCCTCTTCTCGTCTCGTTGAAGCGGCAGGTGCTCGATTTCTGTAGTAGTGGTTGTTCCATTGGTGGTTCAGGCGGTCCCGATTTCCAGGTGGTTTGCCTGTCTCCCGGCAGAGGTTATTCTCTCTCTGGCTTGGACTGGACTCTCGCTTGCTTCTGCAGACCTTTGCGATGTGGCCTCTTTTCCCACAGGAACGGCAGAGTGCATCAAGGAATTTGCAGTTTGATCGCGGATGGTTTGCCCCGCAACCAGCACATTGGCGCGGAAGTCTCTGGTTCCTTTGCTCTCGTTCCGAGCGGAGCCGGTTGACCTCCTCTTCCTCACTGTCTGAGGATGACTCGAGGTCTTCATGATGGGCGGTAATAGTGTGCCTCTCAGAGGAAGGCGGACTATCACTAGCGAGTTGGCGGTGCGGTGCGTTCGCTCGGCGCATTCGAGCGGCTGACTTCCTGGTTGCTTCTGCGGCAGTAGTGTTGGCGATGCAAGGCTGATGTCTCCTTTTGCCATGATCTTGCTCTGTAACGTGTGGTCATCTAATCCCAGAACTATTCGGTCTCTCATAGCTTCCTCGAGGTTTGCAAAACCACAGAGTCCTCCCAGTTTCCGGAGGTCGGCTATGAAGTCCCCAACGCTCTCATTCTTCCGTTGGTCCCTCTGGTAAAACTTGTGTCTTCATATCAGTGTAGGTACTGCAGGTGCGTAATGGGCCCGGAGGATCGGCGCGAGGTTATCCCAATCCATGGTCTTCACTTCCACCGGTTTGGCAAGTGCCTTAGCCATTTTAAAAACGGCAGGGCCGCAGTGGGTCAGGAACACCGCTCGTTTCTTGCCAGGCGTAGCATCTTTCAGATTATTGGTCTCCAGGAACATCTGGAAACGGTCTATATACGAGTCCCAGTCTTCGTTTGCCGGGTCAAATGGAGCGGGTGGTATGGTGCCGCTGGTCATTCTGCCGTTTGTTGCGTGCGCTCTCAGCCACATGCTCTGTCTTGTTCAATGTGTATTTAGTCAGCTCTATCGTCTCCGCATCCCACCCTCATCGCCAGTGTTAAGTCCTGAGCATGGGCACAAGGAACGGAGACGAGACATCGAACTGTGACTTCAACTCTTTATTCGTGACTTCAGAACAGAGCAAAATACTCGGGCAGCAGCAGCTCTTTTATAGAGCTGGCTGCTGTCAAAACAATCAATGATTTGAGTTTACCGCTCTAACAAGTGTCCAATCAGAGAGACCCGCTGTCAGCCAATCAGATTGGCCAGAAACGACCAATCACGACTCGCTGTTCGCGGGCCAATGAGAAGTGCAGGATTACGAGCCTGCTGTTAAAGTAAAGCTATTAGGATTGTTACTGACGCGTTGGCTTAGTCCATAACAAGACTATTGGGAAGAAGTTATTTTTGTTGAGTGTTATGCACAGTTGGCCTTTTGCATGCTCAGCCATGATTTTCTATCACTTTTGAATGTAATATGGACAAAGCTCTGCAGTTGCAAATGGCTGCACAGTTTTTTCTGTTAAATTATCTGTAAGAATGGTCTCATAAAGCTATAGTGCCAGACACAATAGTATCCTTTTGTGGTCCAGCAAGCAGAGGAAAGAAATCAACAGTTTTCAGGATAAGGAGAGAGAGTCTCAATGGCAGCTGTTGGTTCTTTTAAAGTTGAGAAGGCAGAGATCATATTTCCTTGACAATTTTATCTCCTCTATTCAAAGTGTTTTCTCTTTCAACCTCTTTTCTGCTGTACTGGGAGATACTTAAAGTAGGTGTTATACTCTTCTTTATCCCCACACCTCCTTTGAAGGAGATGTTTTTCCAAGCTTTCCCAATTTTCTTTTTTCATTCCTCTCCCCAAAATTATTAGAAAGCTAAATGTTAGAAAATAATTGTGCACAATTTCTGTACCCAACTCACTCCCAATCAATTCCTCTATCCAGATCAGAGCAAGCAGACACACCACTCAGTTCAAGCAGCATTTCTAAAACATCAGCAAATATTAAAAAAAAAAAACAGTTAACTGGCAAAAACAGGATCAAAGGCAGGCAAAGCTAGGATGAAAGACATGAAGAAGTAACAATGTGCAATTCACATTGTCTATATCTTTATATCAAAAGGCCCAAACTTTGCAGAGCTGCTGGAAACAATCCAGTAGAAAAGGTCCAAAAGGGAGGGACCTTGGCTTATTCCTGCATCAACCCTTTTATGTACATAATAACATCTGAACAGAGATGGAAAGAAGGATACCAGTTGAATCCACGATTCTGCACCATTAAGCAAAACAGTTTGTGGGCGAAGATAATACATCCAACATTCCCTTTCTCATCATCTATACACAACAAATTGTGCAATATGTGGTTATACCACCATGCACTATTTCAAATGAGTCCCAGTGCTTCTCTCAGCCTAAAAAAAGGATTCTGGGTAGTAGTTTGGTGAGGGCATCTGCTACCATATCATCAGTGGTGCAGTACGGTTAGACCCTTGTCTTGCTATCAATCACTTACTACAATTTAACTTATCTGCAGCGGTGGGATTAATTTTTTTTTTACTACCGGTTCTGTGGGCTTGGCTTGATGGGTGTGGTGTGTCTTGGTGGGCGTAGCAGGGGAAGGATATTATAGCATCTCCATTCCCTCCCCATCCCACTAACCTGCTTTCTAGCTCCATTCTCCTGTGCAGGTCAACAAAAGAAGACCCAGCTGATCAGCTGGGATTCGGGAGGCAGAGAATAGATGGGGGCGAGGCCAACAGAGGTGTATTTGCTAGTTCTCCAAACTACTCAAAATTTTTGCTACTGGTTCTCCAGAACTGGTCAGAATCTGCTGAATACCACCTCTGCATATCTGTGTTTTATACTGGGGATGGACTGCTTATGTGTATAGGTTTTTTATACACCCTATGTTCTTCTAAAATAATATGTTTTTTTTTTATTTTGAAGTCTAATAGTGGTTTGGTCAGCTCTGCAACTTTCCTGAATGCTTGATCTGCAGTGCAGCATTTGGCATTTGTAGGCAAGGTTACCATAGCTTGTTTTTCACTGTACTAGGCAATGGGTGCACTTCTGTAAAAATATGTATCTCCTGCAGTTGATAATGCTGTCAAACTTAACTTCAGTCCAATTTGAATGTCTACGTCCAATAATTGCAGGCAGTTTTAAATTAAAGTCCATCGTTAATTTTAAGTATCTGCTTAATGTTTTTACTCCTGTCTACTCCCCCTGTTTGGCTCACTGGCCTTTCTAGCTAGTAGTCCGACAGCATTGGCTATGTCAGGACTACCTATAGTTGTGATGTATAGTAGTTTCCCTCAACTGTCCTATAGGGATCATTACATGCCAATTTGATTTGCTTTCTTCTTTTTTCTATAGGTATACAACTTCCATGGATGTATTTTACTCCTTTCTCTCGTTGTTATCTGGAAACTGTGATCTTTTGTTTTGGTAGTGCAAGTGCCTTCCATTTTTTGTGCAGTTTCATGATAGCAGCGAGCATCTCCAAGATGTTTTACTGACATTTCTTTATTCATCCTGTTCACTATTTCCACTTTTGTCCTTCGCATGTACAATGAAAATATCCATATAAGAGATTGTACACAGGTCTTCCATGTTTAACTCTGGAACATAAAAATGGCACTGTTTTTCCTTGCTCAAAATCCCGGTTACGCAAGATTTCATTTGATTTATTAAACCATGCCCTGATTACTTCTTTTAAACTCATACAGGTATTTTTTTAAACAATTTATTCTTTCCTTGGATATTTAAAGCTTGTTGTTTAGCATATATAAATCTCCTCTTTCAGATCATCATGCAGAAAGATTGTTTTAATACTGTACAGTATCTTAGTGTGCCACTTAATATTTTCCTAAATGCTGCTACACTTTCTAGTATTCACATATTTGCATGTTTAACTATTGTGCAAAAAAAATAAAATCATAATCCTCAGCACATGATGGTCTGTGCGATCCTTTGCTATAATCATGCTTTATGGCATTGCAGATTTTCATAAGCATGGTGCTTTGTTTTGAAAAACCTACTTCAGCCTATGTCTTCTTTTGCTCTTTGAGAGTTCTTTCAGAATCAATTTTGTTTTCATTTTTGTGCAAGGATCCCTTTTCTTCCCATGCACTTTCCCTCTATTTCTTTTCATGAATTGGGAATGAGCACATTTTCTTCAGCAGGATTCTTTTATTAGATGTTTGAAATCTTCTGAACTGTAATTGTGGGTCTCACCATGTATCAGAGGTCTTTCTAATCCTATTTGATTTCTCTCGGACTCATTCCCACTCTCGTATCATCTTTGGACTGGACAGTGTCATGTGATTAATACTTTATTAATATTAGTATTATTTGCTTCTCTTTGTGACCATTCTGGAAAAATCCTAGTGCTGCTGATTTGCACAAATATTTAAATATTGCAGCTCACCTGAGATTATTCTTCTGTCTTCATTAAAATGAACAATATGGCATGTGTTTATTTTTCCAGTTAAAAATAATTGTAGACTTTTGTTCTTAGTTGAGTGATAACTGCAAAACCGTAATTATTATGGTTTTTCAAACACTCAGCCAGGTGCTTAGACTATGTTTGACATGTTTGTCAACTTATTGTTCTTAGGTTCTGCAATTTAATTTATTCTTTTTTTCTTTTGGAATATATAGGATGGTTAAGATTTATATTCAAATATGTTTAGGAGTGATTGATTGTGTAAACTCCCATTCTATCACTCAAATGAGATTTTATCTATACAGGTTCTTGGCAAATAGTTTTGCAGATCTGTAGCTATGTTAAATCCTTTTCCTCAAAATTGCCTGGTAATCTTAACTATCTTACCACGCTTAGCATACTAACACTACTTTATTAAGTCTTTAATATAATGTTTTCCTTTCATGTTTTATGCCTCTATTCTTCAAATACTTTTCAAGTTAGTAGTTGTGGAATATCTCCACTATCAGAGATTATTAATATGTTAATATTAATAATATGTAACACACTTAACATGTTAATATTTATGTTGAATTCATTTTCTGTGTAAACAAAGTATGGTTTAAATTTCTTAAATATTCTCTCTTATAGGTTAAGAGAAGAGCTGTGCTGTACTTTGAATGACAGTCTGTGAACATTGGAATGTAGTTTTCCCACCTTTCATTTTGATTGACATGGTACCACAAATGTCTGAAAAAATAAATTTCAATGGCTGGCTGATTTATTTGAATTTAAGTCCAGGAAAATTGTATCTTTTTCCTTCTGCTTTTAAAGAATACATTTTGATTCCCCTTTTTTCTTGTAAGGACAAATATTCAAACCGATAAATCCACAATCTTTATTTTTTTAATAGCAGATTCATTTCTGTGACTAAATCATCTATGCCATTCTGCAAGTTTATTATGCATGCTGCCATTCTGCTTTAGGCTGAATAGCTTCCAGCAGATTAACTTCTTTATGCTTTCTTTTCAACAGTACTCGATGGTCTTTTACAATATGCAAAATCCATTTTTAAACACAATGTTACAGCCATGTTGCATAAAAAACCCAGACATGTAATCTGTATCCAATCTCCTATATCATATAATTCTTGAAATATTCCTTCTTTTATTCTTATCAGGCATTTCAGTTCAATACAACCTCTTCTACATATATCTATTGACATACTATTTGCTAAACCAACTATTCCTTGGAAGGATTCTTCAAAGCTTATAAGTGTACACTCACACACAAGAATGAAAGAAGGAATAGTTCAAGAATATATATATTACTACCGGTTTGTGGGCGGGGCTTGGTGGGCATGACAGAGGAAGGATACTGTGAAATCTCCAGTCAGAGGTGGTATTTGCCGGTTCTTCAAACTACTCAAAATTTCCACTACCGGTTCTCCAGAACTGGTCAGAACCTGCTAAATACCAACTCTGGTAACAGTGTTCCATGCGCCTTCTGCATGTAGTCATGCTGGCCATATAACCACGAAGATATCTTCGGACAGTGCTGGCTTTTCAGCTTGTAACGGAGATGAGCACCTGCCTCCTAGAGCCGGAAGAGACTAGCACATATGTGTGAAGGAAACCTTTACCTTTAATATATATATATGTTTTCTTCAGTTTTTGTGGGTACTTACATGAATGGTATTCAGCTTTGTTCAGGTATTTTCCCACGTCATTATAGTTGTGCTTTTAAAGTTGTAGCAACGTTTCGGCAG
>BHEV01004392.1:0-17077 GCA_004319985.1 Emydocephalus ijimae
ACAACAAAGGTGATAGTGGGTACCCTTGTCTTGTTCCTTTTCTTATATTGATAGAGTCTGTCAGTTCTCCCTCTATCATTACCTTTGTCATTTGCTTATAGTATATAGCTTCTATTGCTTGAATAAATTTTCTAGCAAAGCCCATCTGTTCCAACAGTAATAACATGAATCGCCAATTCACATTATCAAATGCCTTCTGTGCATCTAGAAATATCAGAGCCATTTGTTTTTCAGGATGTGCCTCATAGTATTCCAAGGTGTCCAAGATTACTCTCATATTATCTTTAATTTGTTTCTTTGGCAGAAATTCATTTTGATTAGGATGAATACAATTATTTAGATATTTTTAAGTCTTTCTGCCAATATTGAAGCAAAGATTTTATAATCTACATTTAGTAGAGAAATGGGTCTATAGTTCTTAATTTGTAATGGATCGGCCTCCTTTTTTGGAATAAGTGTAATATGGGCTTCTAACCATGATTTAGGTATCTTCTTCTTTAACATAACTTCATTCATAACTTCTAGCAATGGAAGATTCAATGATTCTTGTAATGTTTTGTAAAATTCTGCTGAAACTCCATCTGGGCCTGGTGTCTTTCCATTATTTTGCTTCTTGAGTGCTTCAGTTAACTCATCATTGTTATATTGCTTTCTAACATTGTTTCAATCTCTTTAGATATCTGAGGTAAATTAGCATTCTGTAAGTACTATTTAACTCTTTACTCATCAATATTCTCTTGCATATATAGTTTCCCATAGAAGTCTCGAATGATTTCCTTCTTCTCTTTACTACCATAGCAAACTTATCCTTGGTCATCTGTTAATTGCAATATTTTTCTTGATTCTTTCTCCTTTCTCAATTTGTATGCTAACCATCTACCTGGTTTGTTTGCGTCTTCAATCTAGTTCTGTTTAACACCTCTAATTTTCTGTGCTAATTCTTCTTTTTCGATTTGACCCATTTTATGTTTAACTATATCCATTTTTAGCGTGATATCCTTTTTCTATGGCATTTTCTCTATTCTCTTTTCAATATTCTCTGATCTTGCTTGAATATTTTGAATTCCTTGCATAATCATCTGCAGAGTCATTTTTTCTTGTTCTTTTTCTTGCTTTAACATTTAGTATATTGAACGTTGTCCTCCAGATGGTGGAGAGGAGGAAGTAGAAGTTGAAGAACCAGGAGCTGTTAGTTTCCTACTCATTTTAAGC
Organism: Emydocephalus ijimae; assembly: GCA_004319985.1. NCBI lineage: Eukaryota > Metazoa > Chordata > Lepidosauria > Squamata > Elapidae > Emydocephalus > Emydocephalus ijimae. The sequence continues at coordinate 1,213 of BHEV01004392.1, forward strand.
GATTCAAAATTTTCAGGTTCTTCTAAACCTCAATCCAATTGTGAAATAACCAATTGTAGTTTGAAGTAAAAATAGTAGAAAAAAGAAGCCAAATAGTAATGATAAAAAAAGAAGAAAAGAAAGAAAGAGAGGACAAAATTTCTTCAGTTTCTTGTATACCTTAATCCAAGGCTTGAAAAAAAAAAGAAAGAAAAGGAAAAATTCTTCAGGTTCTTCAACACCTTAATCCAATTGAGAGGTCTCTAATAGAAAAAAGTACATAAAAATAAACCAGAAAGATAGATGAAAAAACAAAAATACCAGGAAAGGAGAAAAAAAGGCTATTCCCTCAAAAAAAAAAAACAAAAAGGAAACATTAATACTAAAGCTTTCCCTTTAAGATAAAAAGCAAGCATAGAGATTGGACTCCCAAAGGAAAAAAAAAAGAAAAAGAAAAACAAAGACAAGCTCCAACAAAGTCAAAAATCCAAATAACTATTGTAAAAAAAAAGAAAAAGAAAAAGATAAAATGAAATAAAATAAAGCTAGTGAGGAGGGATAGCAAAACTTAGAAAAAATAAAAAGAACACACTGCATTTTGTTTAATTATCCAAGACTTTTATTATAATTCTCTTCTCCAAAAACATGTCACCTTTCCCCCCCTAGTTTTCAACACCAGACTCCAGCTGTTGATAGAAACCCCAAAGAGCACCTGCAATAATATTCTCCCATGCTCTTCCCTCTATCTTATCAAACAAGCAGTGTCCTTGAAAAAAAGTCTCAATTCTTTTTCAGCTTTGTCTGGAAAAGTAGAGTATTTCCAAGCCTCTAGTTGGCAGTGTTCCAAAGTTTCTTTTGCTTTCACTTTCCCACTCCTTTTCTGGCAGAGCAGAATAAGAATTAGTTAAAAAAGGAAGAAAATATTTGAAAAAAAAGACTAAAAGGGAGTCTCTGGCTTAATATATTATAAAATCAAAAAGCGGAAAGAAAAGAGTCGATGAAAAAAAAGGAAAAAACCAGTCCAGTTTCGAAATATAGGATCATTAGCAATAAGAAAAAAAATTAAAAATATTACTTTGACATTCCTGTTTAAAATCGCCGCTTATTCACTTCTGTCAACAAATGTTAACAGATTCTTTCTTTCTCTTAGGGTGTCCTCTCAAATCTTTAAATAGAGAAAAGTTCTCACCAAACAGGCACACGTTCTCTTTCGTTCTCTTTCGTTTCGGAGCTGTCGCAACTTCAGCAGCTTTAATGGCTGCCTCTTTGCCACTGGCAAAAAGATATACCAGGGACTTTGCGATATCCCTGGGATCAACAGGATGCGCTCTTTACATTGACCATCTCTTTGGGACGGTTTAGATCCACTTGGACCATCCGGGAGCAAAGATATCGGCAGTGATCTCAGACCTCCAAGATCGCAAGCCGTAGCGTTGCGACGCCAGCTCCGCCCTCCCCAATTTCCTCCAATTTTAATGCAAAGTAATAACAATTCCCTTTTAAGAGAATTACAAGAAGTTAGTCTTCCATGTCAAACTAAATTTCTGTTTATCCATTCAGAGAGATTTTATTTTAATTTTGGCTATTAAAATTGCAGGCATGGGAGATTGATTTGGAAAGAGCTCCCTGCTGGCCGTTTGGGGGATGGGAGGGAAATAACCGTACTGCACATTCAAGAACAAAATGTGGCAAATAAAATCATGCAAGAACACAACCTTAACCATGCTGAATCAGGTCAATATTAGCTCAGTATTTGGTTTCTAGCAGTGGCCATCTGATGATCATGGGATGCTCAAAAGCAAGAGATAGATACATGCCTCCCAACCTGGCATGATTTCAAATTTGTGAAGGTAATACATGAAGGCAATCCAGAAGAAACATTGGATGTTTAAAGGCTTCTTGCTTTTGGTATACAGGTAGTCCTCAACTTAACAACCACAACGGAACCCCCAAAATTATAATGCTAACTGAAACATTTGTTAATTTGTTGGGTTTTTTTGAAGACATTTCACTTCTCATCCAAGAAGCTTCTTTAGCTCTGATTGGATGTTGGGAAATGGAAGGATTTGTGCTCCTTGTAGAGAGTTGGTCATTTGTATTCTTTTAGTGAGTTGTCGAGACCACCTGGAGGTTTGTCAGGGTCACTTGAGTAGTGCAAATAGGTGTGGAGACTTCTTGGAACTGTTGAAAGTATAGATAGCGACCATCACATCTTAAGATATGAAGCCACAAGTTAATTATGTTCTCTGTGAAGAAGTGTTTTCTTTGGTTTATTTTCAATCTTCCATAAATGTATGTTTTAGAGATTGATTATTTTTATCTCAAAGACAAAGGCTATTTCCTCTTCTCCTGGTGGAATATTGCACGGGAGATAACAAGGGCTCTAAAAATCAAATCAATCTCAAAGCCTTTGTCTGATGAACGGCTGTCTACTCCACAATTATTTTGTGCAGAGAACCAACAATTTTTCTTAATTAGCTATGAAAGCTTTACTTGGGATACTTCATAACAGGCTTTAATCAGGTTTACACCTATTAAATGCTTCCCAATGTTTAATCAAAATGTACTCCTAAAATTAGATACCAATTTAATCTGCTCGTTATAAAGATTCAATGTTAACTTCTTTGAGCACCTATCTTTATAAATATATTGTTCACTGTCTTAATCAAAGGAAATCAGAAATACCACGAATCTCCTAATATTCTTCTAAATTAACTAAATTTTATGCTAAGTTTTCACAGCGATGTTCACTTTTCAACTTCTAATTCATATAGTATAAAACTTGTGGAAAGCAAATTATTTATCATCTGAATAAAATGATAGTACTAAACATACTTCATTGGGGTATTCCATTCACTCTAGGTTAGGACTCAACTAATGCATTACCCATTCAAATGTATACAGTTTTCAGTTACGAAGTCCTGAAATTATCATAATATTCTGACATACAAATCCCATTTTTAAAAAAATCAAATCAAATCAGCCTTCTGTATCAGCATATATACCCATTCAATAGCTTTCAAAACATCTTTACCACGAAAAATTTTCAACTTTGAGTTTTTAATTGAATAAGGTGTTCCATATTTTGTCAACCTCAAGAGTTCACTTTGTATCATTCAGTAAATTATTGTTTTCTAGGTTGAAATCTTGATGATGATTCAACCTTACTCTTTTTATATATATATAAACCTCAGAAAACACACACACACACACACACACACACACATATATATATACACACATATACATATACATATACATACACATACACATACACATACACACACACACACACACACATATATATATATAAACCCATTTGGGCTGCGGTGGCGCAATGATTAGAGTGCAGTACTGAAGGCTACTTCTGCTGACTGCCGGCTGCCTGCAATTTGCCAGTTCAACTCTCACCAGGCTCAAGGCTGACTCAGCCTTCCATCTTTCCGAGGTGGGTAAAATGAGGACCCAGATATCTGGGGGCAATATGCTGACTCTGTAAACCACTTAGAGAGGGCTATAAGAGCACTGTGAAGCGGTATATAAGTCTAAGTGCTATTGGTATTAACAAAAGGGTGAGAATTGGATTGCATCCTGCCTGTTTTAAGCTCCCTCCAAGGGACTATGCTATCTGCTACCCTGCTTTATACTTATTCAGTGCCAGGCACCAATCACTGGGGATTAATTGGCTGGAAGCTGCTCAAAAGTAAAGATATAAACATAACAAGATATAAATCTCCTACCTCTATGGAACTTTCTTTAAAACAGAAAACTTGTACATCTTTTTGTTCTTTGGTTATTAGTGTTTTTTTCATTATTTTGGGATGAATTCAATACCTTTTCTGTAGAAGTTTTTTTTTTAAATAGTAACTTTATTAAAAATTACAATAAAAAAATAGAAGATGCAGAAAATTAAAACAAATAGAACAGAAAGGAAAAATAAGAATATAGTAAAGAAAAAGACAAGAAATATATGAAGAAATGGCTTTCCCCTTCATCACAAGTATAAACCATTTATTAACTTATCACTTTCTCTTAAAATATAACATGATCTCCTCTTCCCATATTCCATCTCTTATCTATAAACAAATCCTTAAAAGCTTATTATTTCAGCTGATGGAAGAGCAGGCTGCTGAGAAAATTGCAGGCACCTGTGTTGTCTTTCACACACACACACACACACACACACACCACCACCACCACCACCACCACCACACCTATTTGAGCCCTGTCCCAGCACCAGCATGGTAGAATTGCTTACAGAACCTTGAAACTGTTGGCGTGAGGGGGAGAGAGATGTGTGTGTGTTGGAAATTTAGCATTTGCAGCAGCCAAATAAAAGAAGGAATTTTCTTTGCAGAAAATGAAGGGTCTGGCATAAGGAGAAGCACAACAAAGCCAAGCCAAGCTTGGTGTTGGGAAAATGCCAGTGCTGTATTATCTGCCCATCAACAAAGGAGAAAATGTAGCAATGGCAGAAAACCAGAAAGAGCTAGAGAAAAAGAGAGACAGGATTTAACAACAGACTAGGGTCTACAAGAGTAAAAACATTCTTGTATACTAATATTGTTATTAATAGTAATAGTAATAATATAATAGTATCATCTATGGTAGTAGTATAATACAGCATAGACATAATAGTATAGAACAGTGGTGGCTAGCCTTTTTGGGCTCCAGTGTCGATAATTGCACGCACCCTTGCATGCTCGCGCTCACATGCCATCACCCTGAAGGCAATGCGTGTCCCCCATGCCCTTGTGCATGTGTGCGTGACCTGCATGACCTGTGTGGTTGTGCTGTGCACTTTTGTGCATGCGCATGTGTCTCCCGTGCCCTCCTGCAGGCCCACGCATGCGCGCCAGATACCCGACAATCAGCTGGCAGGCGGATAGTGCAGTAGACCTTTTCTGGGTGAGGGCTCGTGTGCTGGCAATAATGACTCTTTGTGCCACTTCCGTCATGCATGGCATAGGTTCGCCACCATGGGGATAGAATATAGTAGAATATAATGTAGAGAGCATAAATAATAGTGTATATAAGACAATAGATTTAAAAAGAGTTTGCACATATGTGTTTGTCTGTTTCATTTTTGTATTTTTGAAAAATAAAACATCTCAACCATTAGCAGGAGATAGAGAAGTCCAATTCTCTAGGGTCCAGTGCTTTTCTATTTTAACCTTGATCAATTAAACCAATGTTATACTCCTTTGTTTTACTCTTAACAATCTTAATCTTTAGTACCTTCAAATAATGTCCAAAAACTTTGTTGTTGTTTTTTGTCCCTTCTTTACATTCTTCAAAGCTTTAACAAATGTCTTTTGTAACTCCAACATAGGAATATTATCCGGGTTATTTTTAGTTTGTTACTTGTATATTCCCTTTTAATTATTCAGATAGGTAGGGTTTTTTTTGTTTGTCCACTGTAGCATTTCCCCCCAGATTATATTTGTAGTCTGTCATTTTTAAATCCACTTTCAGATCAATCTGAATCTCATTAGATAAAATGTATTCCTTTTTCATAATATCTTTCAAACCCAATCTATAGAAATGGATACTCTTAAAATTAACATATGAATCCATTGCACAAAAATATCCTCCAATATGTTAAAATATTTTGCTTCACTCTGTTTAGTAAGTCAAATTTCAATGTCCTTTTCCTTTAATTGTAATCTTTAGTTTCTTGAGTTCCTTCTGAATGGCCAATTTTTAAAGTTTTATCTTACTATGTCTTCTTTTAAAAAAATCAGAACAAAAGCATTTTCCATGGGAAGGATTCTTTATAATCTTCCAAATTTTCAAATTTATTTGGATCCTTAGTCCATTTGTAATTTTCTAAAATCAAAGTTTTAATCTTTTTTTTTTGAGACAAATTTTATTAATTTTAAAGACAAACAAAACATCATTAAACATTGAGCACATAAAACCTCTTTCCATTATAAAATTTTTACAAGTTGAATAAAACATTATTTTATACAACATAATTCTAACTTATCCCATTTCCATATGGACACATAAATAACTTTTAGCAAATTTCTCATTATTTCTCTTTACTCTTATTCAATTTCATTTCTTTTCTTTATTTATTCATTTTATAGTCATCATATTCATTTCTCTCTGACTTGTTTACAATTGTTCTCATCTAACATTCCTCTAAGGTTTTATTAATTCTCAAACAAAACACAAAAACATAAAACTTCTTTTTAGAAAGTAGCTTGGCCCCAGATTATCTCTCTTTATATGGACTTCAATTAAATTCATGCTCATCTTATATACCATTACCTATCTTATTTACCATTCTATATCTTCTATATAGCTTCTCCCCGCTTTTCACTCTTCTTAATTCTATTTTATTTATTTCATCTTAATTTAAATCATTATACTTGTATCTTTTGTCCATTCTTCTCCAATTATCCATTTATCTCATTCCCTATAGTAAAAAAAAAAGATTTCTCCTGAAGTCACTAATTGAAATATGATGCCTTTCTATCGTCCCCCTAAATTGACATTTAAAATAACACCTAGTTCCCAATCTGATTCTGCTTAGTACATTCTACCTACTAGATTTTAAGAAAGAAAAAATAGTAAATCAAAAACGATTAAATACATAATTAAATATTAAATCGTGTAACATTTCAATTATCTATTCCAAAGACAAATGCTGCAATAATAAGTTTATAATAACATCAACGCAATAGTCAACTAAACTCTGTAATTAAACTCAATATTTTAAACATTCCCTTTTGATATTTTATTAAATTTTAAAATCTATCATTACTAAACATTTTAGTATTTTAATCTTTTATTAGGTCTTATAAAATTCTAATTTTCTTTTTCTAATACAAATACTACAGTATCATCTTATGTACCTTGCAGAATCTTTTTTTAAAAAAGTTATACATTACCCTTTATCCCTAAATTTTTTTTCTTTTTCCCATCTTGTTTCATACCTTTGTGGCTTTCCCCCCCTTTTCCCTTCCTTTCTTATCCCACCTGGCCTTTTTACCCCCCCTCCTAACCTCCACCTTTTTAGCTTCCCCTCTCTGTTGTATTCCTCTTTTCTTTTGCTTTCTAAGATTGTATTGATTTTGCATCTTATTTTTCTTTTTCTTGGGTGTTTTTTTTAGGTCTTAAGTCCTTCATTTTCCTTCCTCTCTTTCTCCTTTCTTTCTTAATCAAGCTATTGGATTCGTTAAAGATGGCTTCTTCTTCTTCTGCTTCCTCCATCAATTGTTGTGTTTGCTGACAAACTTGTAACAAAGAGCTTTAAATTTTTACCTTCTGTAAAAAAGCACGTTTCTCAATGTCCATTTGTTAACTCCATAGGGAAGGAGAGTAAACTTTCTCTTTCAAACACTTGTATTCGCCGCTTTAAAGATCTCCTCTGGAAACAAAGTATCATTCAAAGAAAAATGTAGTTTTCAGGATATAAAATGTATCTTAAGGTCCCAGTACAGCCAAAGAACTTTCACTTCAAGACTTTCTCCTTCTTCCTTCTGCGCAATCTTATCCAGCTGCCGGTTTCTTTGTGGCGGCCATTGCTGACCGCCGCTCCACCATCTTGAGAAAAGGGGGTTTTGCCAGCTGGGGAGGGGGCCTGCGATACCCCCAAACACCTTTCCGGATCCCCCCTATCTTTGGCTGCCTCTACGGGGCAGCCTTATCCTCCAGACCCATCAGGATCGGAGGCACCAAGATGGCTAGCGAGACAGGGATCGCGTTGGATCGCGAATCCCTGCCGCCGCCAAAGCCTGGCAAACCAGAAGCCCCTTTTCATCTTTTTTTTGCTGTTTATTCCAAGAGATTATTTTTAAGTCCTTAAACTTGTATTTTAAACCTTTTTTGCTTATGATTGGAGGAAGCACACCTGGTGCTATAAAACTTGTTCATCCAAAAGTTCCTAATAGCTGAATAGCAGTTAACAAGCAATTTTAGAAAGTAATTAGAAAAGGAAGATTGTGAATTCAGTGGCCTGTCAAAGGTGCTGATCACAGTTTGAACAAAATGGTTATTTCCTTGTCTTGTCTAAATCTGTCTTGCAGACTCCTTATGAAAGGCAACTGTCCACAGCAGCAGTCCCCAATCTTTCCAACTTTCCAACTTAGGTGGGGGGAGAGGGGATGGTAGGTGCGTGCATGCTGTTCATGCAACTAGAGCTGCGCGTGTGCATGCACACTCACTACCATTCATGTGACCTATTTCTGAACGGGTTGCAGCCCACTAGTGGCCTGGAGGTTGGGGACCCCTGATCTGGAGCACTTGTGGGCAATCTCAAGGCCCCTCTTTGCCTGGAGAGGAATTATTGAACATCTGGTCTATTCACCAACTCTTCTTTCTGCTGTCATCATTGGCTTAGTTTTCGCAGAGCTGTCTTCAATCTACCATTTCTTCACTGAAAGTTTCTGAATATTTTCATTATTACTTGTAAATGTGTGCCAAGCTTATGTACTAAAATACCCGAGTTGAGTGATTGATCATAATATTAGATTTTTGCTCCAGAGATTCTGCCTTTATTTAGGGAAAGGATGTTTCCCCATAGCTATCATAACTGGCCCAATTGTATCATAACTGGCCCAATTGTATTGTAGCAGATTTTTTTCTCAGGAAAGAAGTGTGTTACCTTTCAATTTTGTTCTATCTCTGCATTGCACACCTGCCACAAACAGTGCAAAGAATGAATACATAGGCTAGTTGATCCTTGTTTATCAGTTTTCACCTGCATATAGAAGACCTGGGTGCTCTTTTTCTGCTTGAAATGAAATCCAGAGCAAAATAGAACTTGTGAGGTGGGGCTGGGTTGCAAATTTTATTCATGAATTTCATATCAGAATGAAAGCAACTTCGTGATGAAATACTTTTTGTGCCACTGCTGTATTTTATTTTGATCCACATATTACACTGTTGATCTTGAATTTCCCAAAGGTCAGTTTGGAGGTATGGGGAGTCAGCCTTCTGGCTTGAGTGATTTAAGGAACCTCATGTGAGCTGAAATGAGTTCAAGACTGTTACAACTTTTATGTGTTTCTGATTAACACATCTTCAAGGGTCAGGGGAATTCTGATTGAAGGCAGTGGGAATCTTATGAGGAATTGCCAACACTAAGTAGGATAAAGTCTGCATTTGCTAACAGAAGAAAACTCCTAGCCCCAAAGAAGGATAACTTATGCTAACTTAGTGCCAGAAATTGGAGCTAAATTATCAATCTTTTGTTTCAGCTATAAAAATGTATCTGATTGATTCTACTACTAGGTCTAATTAAGTGTGATTATCAAATTCATGTCTGCATATTTTCCCCCACTCCCCCAAATAATCTTTCTGCTCTGGCTCCATAACTGATTTTTAAAAATATTTTTTCTTATGTTGCTCAATTCCTTTTTTTTCCCCCAGTTCCTCCTGTGTCCACTTATATCAATTTATTTTCATCATAGTCTCTTGAATGAGCTATCCTGGCTTGGTTCAGAAAACTATGCCAAGCAACCAGAGGTGGTATTCAACAGGTTCTGACCAGTTCTGAAGAACCGGTAGTGTAAATTTTGAGTAGTCCGGAGAACTGGCAAATACCACCTCTGACTGGAGATTTTACAGTATCCTTCCCCTGCCATGCCCACCAAGCCATGCCCACAGAACCGGAAGTAAAAAAATGTGAAACCCACTACTGCAAGCAACAGTTTATAAATCACAGTTGGAGTTGTATCTTACAGTAAAACCAAAACAAGAACTTTGGCAGAAAAAGCTACCAAGAAGGACTTAATGGAAGTCCTACTTTCCTTTTCCTGCTTCTTAAGAAGATTTTCTCCTGAATGATTATTAGTGAAGATATAAGGCTCAGGAACATGATCTTCTTCTCAAGAATCATTCTCCTTATCCTGTGATAAGCTCAAAAGTTTCATATGCTATTCCTTTGTGGCCAAATGATATTCAACAAATATGCAACCCTGGATTAATATCATAAGGTAATATGTAACAAAAACAACTCTATGCAACTTCTCTTGATTCATACTAAAATAAATTAAAATAAATTAAAATAAAATGGAGAACAATAGAAAGTAAGAAACTGTACTAAAATTTAAAATATAATATAGAAATTAATTCAAAATGTTATTTGGGAAGGACCATAGATAAAGGACAAATCTTTATATGATCTTTTCAGAAATATGTTGCAATGAAGGTTCAGGTGGAACCACTGTTCCATCTGGTCTGCTTCTAAGGGCAAATAAATCATTTGAGTTTAGAGGTATCCGCAGAGTATGGTCTGAGACATAAAATCTACAAATATTAAATCCTAATTTAATCACCCAGATTGCCACAATGGTGGGTGGCTGAGAAGAAAACTCACACTCAAACCAGAGACAAATAATAACAGTAAGCAAGAATTGGAAAGGAAGAATCCGGAACAATAAACTGGGATTCAAATAAGGTCATCATTGTAAAGCCAAAGAATCACTTTCACTTTCACTTTTTTTCAACATTCAGAAATGAGTGCTGAAGAAATTAAAAGAACTCTTGATACGTTCCTCCATTATCCTTCCCCAAACATTTCAGTGAAAAACTCCAAATCCTGTGGAAATGGGTATTTTTAGTAGATATACAATCACAGAACAATTTTGCTTCTGTTTTGGGTGTAACTCTGAAAAAGCTTATGTAATTAAACCATTAGCGGGGGGGGGGGAATGTTAAAAATTACACCCTGCAAAGACACTTAAACATGTGAGCTTTCTATCTTCTTTACCCTGGACTTTCCAATTTCTAACATAGAAATTCCTCTGGAAAACCCCAATATAATATTTGGTTGTCATTTGAAGTAGATGTACAGTCCTACTACACAGATTACTATGGCTGAAAACACCTCTTTGGTAGACCATCCTTATTCAAAAGTGGGTAAATCATCAAGTATTTCCCAAAAGTTAGTGAAAATATGACATCCAGAATTGTTTGCCAGATAGACATGAGTATCTTAATGAACTCTTAATCATGGACTTTGATACATCTCTGAGTGTCACATCCTTCCTTTTCTCAGTGATAAAAGATTAGTATCCAACGGCTTTCCTTAGATGTAATACTAAGCCATCACATTGAATGTTTGATTTTGGCTTAGTGTGAAGTACCAATTATGCTTGCATTTGACATAGAGTAGGTCAGAAAAAGAATGGTCAAAATTTTTGCTGATTTACCATTATACATAAAAGGTGTCTTTGAACAGGAAACAAAATGTTTTACAACAGGATTAGAGTGGAGATCAATAGGCCCTGCCAAACATCTGTCAAGACAAGGTCATCCAATATTTAAGCGATATCAAATAATTCAGGCAAGTACAGACCTTTAGATGCACTGAATGAATTAAAATTGCTGCAGAGAATTGACATTAGCAAAGATTTGCATGGTTCCTGTCTGTAAGCATCTTTCTGTCTATGCATGAATATCTAGGCTTGAAGCCTATAACTGTACACATGGTACAGAATGAAACAGTATGTTACAGTATATATTAAGGTGAACATTTGATCCAGTCCCACTCATGACTTCAAGTGAGATAATTTGGAATTCTGTTTTTTCTGGTGAAAGAGGTGTTTAGAAATAAAGCTTTAGAGAAAAACAGAAATCCAAATTATCTCACTGTTTCTTGAGAATTTTGGAAAGAGTTGTGACCACACCCTACCCACCAATGCAATCTCTTTAGTACCTTTGCAAAACTTCTAGTAAAAAGGAAGCTTACCTGAGATCAGAGAGTATCATCTATCCCTTCAAGTTAAAATGGTTCTTTGATTTACTCCAGCATTGATGGACTCAAGCACATGTTTGAATGAGGGAAAGATAGGGGTGGAGAGAAATTCTTTGCTTTGCTATTCAGTCCTGTGGCTCTGTGTCTTGCCACCACTTTCTCTTCCTTAACAATTATTTAATGATCTTTTCTCAGCTAAAAATAATTATCTCTCTTCACTTACTATTGGATTTATTTTATAGAAATAGCCATTGTGTTCATTCCTTCTACTAGTAAGTTCTATAATACTCACCAAGACAAAAAACACAATTCCTTATGAATACCCTTTTCATAAACCTTCTAAACTTATGTGTCTGGAATTTGCCATTGGACTATATTTGCTATGAATCCCATGATTTTCTTTCCTAAAATAACAATATTGCAGTCACCTAAAGAATATAATTTTGAAGGAATATTATTTAAAACTCTCTGCAGCAATTTCCTTTTTTGAAATTTGACATATTTCCCATCCTTATAAAATACTTATTTTCCAGTATTATGAAGTAAAAAAGGCACTTCCTCTTGTGTTTCCCCATGCTAAATCATGGGAGAATTGTGTTTATTTTTTTCTTCATCTTGGTCATTATTTAGACATCAAGTCTTCTTAGAATATTTGCAGAGAAATGCAGCCCTGGTTCCCATCTGGCTTGGATAAATTGTAGTATATTATTGCTATGCTCGCAAGAGTTTTCCTAAAAACAAAATGTGCAAACTTCAGCTCAGCATCTCTGCTGTACAGAAAGCACAGAATACTAAGAAATGTTGCCTTTTTAGTTTTATTGTTGGCACCAGAGCAAGAGCAGCTGCTAACGATCAAAGAAATGGTTAAGGATTAATTGTCCATTACTTCTCTGTCTCGGCATCCATCTATCAAGTTGTTGGCAGATATATGGCTCAGAGAAATAACCCTCAGTTTTCTAAATTCTGATTGGGTCAATTAGATACCTGGAGGTCTTCCAGATAGTACCACATAATGGAATCTATGCTACAGTAAAAGCTGAAGCTTCTTTACTGTTAAATGTTCTAATTACTGATCTATTTTTTCTGTCCTCCATTCTTATTATTAATCCCATTATGACTTTTCTCCCTCTCCTCTCCTTTCCTCTCCTCTCCTCTCCTCTCTCCTCTCCCCTCCTCTCCTCTCTGACATAATCAATTCTGTAGCATAATGGTGTTCCTGGAGCTACTGGCCCTAATGGCCAATGCATTTTTGTGTTTCCAAATCAATACCTGGCCTTTTGATGCCTTTCTGCTCTTAACAGCAGCATTGAAACAATTGTCAGTCAAAAGAAAAGGAGAGAGAAAAAATATTAGGGATATTTGACAAAGCTTAATGTTCCAGTTCCTTCATTTTCAGTTGGGATGGATTGCTAATGTGAAAATCACTAAAACTTCTCACTTGTCTTGAAAAGGCCAACTATTGTACCCCTTTCCCCCAAAGTTTGTTGGACTGTAGGTATTTGACACTGACGCATCTGGATGTGTTCTAGTTATTGACAATTACAAAACAAGCTCAGTAGAAGGGATAAAGCCAAGGCGAGAATGTGTTTGGAATAATACCCTCATATTAATGTTGTTAACTTGCCTTTGAGGCAGCTATATTTTGTATCCTGTGGACAGGCTCCATTTTACATACTTCATCAATGCAGGATAGAGAGCTGTTTAAGTTGCCTTCTCTGCCCCTGGTGCTTTCTATCAAAAACATCCATTATTAACCAATCCATTATCCTCCACTTAGAGACAAACAACCTACTCTCTAATAAACAATTTGGTTTCAGAAAAAAACTATCCTGTAATCTGCAACTCTTACACTGCAAAAACATATGGACTACACAACTCAATCAGGGCAAAGCAATAGACACAATCTACATAGACTTCTGTAAGGCCTTTGATTCAGTGGTACACGACAAACTACTCCTAAAACTAAAATCTTACAGTATCTCTGGACACCTACATAACTGGATAGAAACATTCCTGTCAAACAGATAACAAATGGTCAAAATTCGGAGCGTCCTATCAAATTCTGTACCTGTCAACAGTGGTGTCTCCCAAGGTAGTGTTTTAGGACCAACTCTCTTCATACTCTACATAAATGACCTCTGTGATCATATTAAGAGCAACTGTGTTCTCTTTGCTGNGGCCTTTGATTCAGTGGTACACGACAAACTACTCCTAAAACTAAAATCTTACAGTATCTCTGGACACCTACATAACTGGATAGAAACATTCCTGTCAAACAGATAACAAATGGTCAAAATTCGGAGCGTCCTATCAAATTCTGTACCTGTCAACAGTGGTGTCTCCCAAGGTAGTGTTTTAGGACCAACTCTCTTCATACTCTACATAAATGACCTCTGTGATCATATTAAGAGCAACTGTGTTCTCTTTGCTGATGATGTAAAGCTATTCAACACCAGAGACAATACTACTACCCTCCAAAGATACCTTGACGATGTATCAGAAAAGTCAATCAAATGGCAACTTCAAATCTCAACAAATAAATGCTCTGTCTTACATATTGGCAGAAAAAATCAGAAAATAAAATACAAGCTAAATAGTCAAGACCTTGTTGAGGATCCAAACTTTGTCAAGGACCTTGGAGTACTCATCTCAAATGATCTAATTGCTAGAGCCCACTGTAACTTACATAGCCAAAAAGGCATTATGAGTTGTTAATCTAATCCTACATAGCTTCTTCTCTGGTAATATCACACTACTAACTAGAACATACAAAACATTTGCTAGATTTATACTTGAATACAGCTCATCAGCCTGGAACCCATATCATATATCTGATATTAACACAATTGAAAAATTCCAGAAATATTTCACAAGAAGAGTTCTCCACTCCTCTACTCGTTGCAGAATACCTTATGCCACCAGACTTAAAACTCTAGACCTAGAAAACCTAGAACTATGCCGCCTCCTGTCCGATCTAAATATAGCATATAAAATCATACATTGCAATGTCCTACCTGCAAATGAATACTTCAGCTTCAATCATAACAATACAAGAGCACACAATAGATACAAACTCAAGGTTAACCGCACCAAACTTGACTGCAGAAAATATGTCTTCAGCAACAGAGTGGTCAATGTTTGGAATACTCTACCTGACTCTGTGGTTTCTTCCCCAAACCCCAAAAACTTTAACCTTAGACTGTCTACTGTTGACTTCAACCCCCTTCCTAAGAGGCCTGTAGGGGGCGTGCATAAGCGCACCAATCGTGCCTACAGTCCCTGTCCTATTGTTTTTTTATTTTTCTTATAAGTATCTATCTCATGTATTCAAAACTATATTTATTCTTATACCTGTATCTTGTAAGCAATTGACAAATCAAATCAAATCAAATCAAATAAAAATAAAATACCACAACATGACAGAATGCTTGTGTTATGAACCAATAAAACGCTTAAATAAAGTTTATCAAAACCTTTAGAAAATAGCAGGGTTCTAGTCCTACACTTCTGATTGGCCGATAAGAGCGATATCGGATTGATCCGTTCAGGAGAATCTGATTGGCTGTTAACGAGCCTCTCTCATTGGTAAAGGGGGATAACGCTCCACGTTTCTTATTGGTTACTAGATCAGCAGCTTCCCTATAAAAAGGGCTGCTGCTACCCTAGTTTTTTGCTCTGTTAAGAATGATTAATAAAGAGTTGAAGTTCACTGTTCACCGTCTTGTCTCCGTTCCTTGCACCCATGCACAGAACTTAACACTGGCGACGAGGATGGGATGTGGAGACGTCAGAGCTGACTGAACACTACAGAGCACCAAACAGAGCACGTGGCTGAAGGCGCATCAATGGTGGAAACCATGTCCGGTGGCACCATACCACCCGCTCCATTCGATCCGGCACAAGAAGACTGGGACTCAGACATGGACCGGTTCCAGATGTTTCTGGAGACCAACAACTTGAAGGATGCCACTACTGGGAAAAAGCAAGCAGTATTCCTGACTCACTGTGGACCTGCCATTTTTAAGATGGCTGAGGCCCTGGCAAAACCGGCTGAGGTGAAATCCATGGACTGGGATGTCCTTTTTTTTTTTTTTTAACAAATTTTATTGATTTTAAAAAACAAACAAACCATTATTGACCATTAAATACATTAAACCTCTTTCCATTATTAATTTT
>BHEV01004393.1:0-20790 GCA_004319985.1 Emydocephalus ijimae
GGGGTGGATCGGTTCGAAGGAGACGCGAGACCATCTTAGTGAGTTCAGCTCTTTATTTAGGATAAGAACAGTCTGGGGAATACAAGCTGCGGCAGCCCTTCATATAGGGCTGGCTAGCGGCTCGGTGGCCAATGGCAGCGCTTTGAATCTCCCGCAATCAGCGCAGCCAATCGCAGTAAATTCCTAGCGCTCCAATCATGGCCGAGGTTTCGACCAATCAGGTCGCTGTCCGTCCGGACCAATCAGTTGCGAGGGTTTGGAGTATGCTAATATAGTATATCCCTCCCCTCTTCGTCTGTCGATGCGTCATGATGTAGTCGCATAGGTAGGCGGGACTTCGTACCTGCCTAGTCGACCTGCGCGGTTCAGTTCTAGCATGGTCGTCGACCGGTTCGGATGGCTTGTCTGTCGCTCCGGTTCCTTGGGAGGGAACCGCCTAGAAGGTTGAGCTGGGCCTTTCTTGGTAGCTCCCTCCTGGTCTACCCGGGCTGGTTGAGCTGCCGCTCCTGTTGTTCCCGCTGGATCTTTCCGGGCTGGTTGAACTGGCTTGGCTGCTCCTTCCAGGTGAAGATTCCGGGGTTTCATGTTCTGTTGGTCCTGCGTTTACAGGTGAGTAGGACCAGTTTATTTGCGGTTTATTTGTTCTGGGTGGGTGGTGTTCTGCTTGTGCTAGGGGGTTCCCTTCGGTTCTTTCTTTAACGCTTGCCGTTTCCCCCCCTCTTCTAGTTTCTTGCTTGGGTGTATGGTTGTTGGTGACAGCTATTCTTGATCTTAGCTGGTTAATGTGCCGCTTCCAGTTTTTTTCCATCGCTTGTCTCTAATCAGTATGATAAGGGGCCGATTATTTGGGTGATCGTTGCTGGTACCCAGAGTGGTTCCCCGATTGGTTTTTCGCGTATACTGTGTCCCCTATATTAAATTTTCTGTATTTGCTGGAGGAGCCCGGGGATTTGTCAGGGTTGTATGTGGGATGCATTCTATCTAGTGTTGACCATAGTTTCCTGCCCATCATTAGCTCTGCTGGGCTTCTATTTGTGGTTGCGCTAGGTGTGATATGTTGAATGAGGAACATTTTGTTGATTTTGTCCCGTATGTTGGCTGCTTCTATTTTCTGTATGGCTTTCTTTGTGTATTGGACCATGCGTTCCGCCTGTCCATTCGCCTCCAGATTTGCTGGTGCGGTTAACGCATGGCGTATTCCTTGGCCTGCCAGAAATTGTTCGAATGCTAGTGCGGTGAACTGGGGTCCGTTGTCTGACACTATTACGTCTGGCAGGCCGTGTGTGGCAAAGAGTTTGCTCAGTTTCTTTATTACCGCCTCTGTTGTGGTAGACTTCATGGTGCTTACCTCCAGCCAGTTGGAGTAAGCATCTACTGTAATAAGGTACATGTGTCCCTTGGTTGGCCCCGCGAAGTCTATGTGAATCCTAGACCACGGGCCTCTTGGCGTTTCCCACTCTTGGGTTGGGGCGGCGGGAGGATTTGGTCTGGATTCTTGGCATTGTTTGCATTTGGCCACCCAGGTTTCGATCTGTTCGATTCCCGGCCACCATGCGTAGCTTCTGGCCAGGCTTTTCATCTTGACCATCCCTGGGTGTCCTTCATGCAGCATCCCCAATACCCTTTCTTGTAATGTTTCCGGAATTACCACTCTGTCCCCCCAAAGTATACAGCCCTTCTCGGTAAAAAGTTCAGTTTGTCTGTTTCGGAAGAGTCTGAATAGTTTGTCCCTGTCCCCTTCCGGCCACCCTTTTCCAACCCAGCTCAAGACTCGTGCCAGCCGCTTGTCTTTATTTGTTTCTCTGGCTTGTGCCAGATCGAGTTTTGCGAAAATCCGGCCTCCCCCCAGTGAGTGCAGAAGGTGCTGTACTACTGGGATGGGGTATGCGCTTTGTTGGAGTGCGTGGTTTAGGGTGGCCTTGTAGTCACCACAGATTCTCACGGACCCATCTGGCTTGATGGGGGTGAAAATTGGGGTCTCCCATCGGGCATGATCGATTGGTTCCAGCACCCCTTGCGCGATGAGCTTATCTAGCTGCTCATCGATTTTGGGCTTGAGTGCAAATGGCACTCGCCTGGGCTTAAAGCGGATTGGCGCGATGCTCGGGTCTATATTGAATGAGATAGGGGACCCCCCGTACTTGCCTAGGCTGTCATCGAAGACTTCCCGGAAGTCCCCCACGAGCGCTGCTTCCCAGTCCGCCTCTCTGATGTGGTGAATGCCGGTTACTTCGATGCACAGGGGTGCAAACCACTGTAGTCCCAAGAGGCTCGCTTGATCTCGGTCGATGATCGTCAGGGGTAGCACTTCGGTGTGGCCCTTGAAGGTGACTTTAAAATGGCCTCTGCCGACTACAGGGATGCAGTTCCCTTGATAGTCTTTGAGAGTTAGTATTTGGTCTTCTAATTCGTGGCAGCGGATGGGGGGAACAGGTGTTTGAGTGTGCGCCATGAGACCATTGAGAGGAAGGACCCGGAGTGCACCTCCATGTCGCATGGTTGGTCTTCTATCCCCACTGTCACATATACCTTCCTGGCGTCGCTTGTGGAGGAATGGCTGATGACGACGGTTTGGTGTGTTTCCTCCCTTTGTCTTGTCTCGTGGAGTCGCCTGTTCCGACCCTCTCGGCTCCAGCGGTTCTCCGTCTGGCGATCACGGTTTCTGGTGGGGGTGCTCTCTTGCCGTCAGGGGCTGCCATCTCATCTCCTGGGGCTGCCTTCTCGTTGTTGCAGGCTGTAGTGTCTTTTATTCCGGCACACCTTGGCGATGTGCCCCCGTTTCTTGCAATGCCAGCAAATGGCATCGAGGAAACGGCAGTCCGCCCAGGGGTGATCGCCGCCATAGCCGGCGCACTGGAACCTCGACTTACGACCTCATGGTTCCTGCTGCTCCCACGCTGCTTGAAGGCAGTGGATCTCCTCCTCCTGGTCCTCAGTCTCCGAGAAGGAGTCGATGTCGCCGTGGTGTGTGGTTGTGTCTCGATGGTTGGTTTCGGGTCGCTTCTCAGGGGTCGAATTCGTCTCTCTGGCCGCCAGTCATGGCGTGATGCTCGATTGTCGCATCCGAGCCACTGATTTCTTGGCCGCTTCAGCCGCAGCTGCCTCGATGAGGGCATCAGCGAGGGAGATGTCGCCCTTTGCCATGATGCAGCTCTGGAGGACGGGGTCTCGGAGTCCTAGGATGACGTGGTCTCTCAGGGCCTCGTACAGGTTGGCGAACTTGCACAGGCCGCCCAAGTCTCGTAGTGCCGCCATGAAGTTGCCAAGCCCCTTGCTCTCCCATTGATCCCGCCTGTAGAAATCGTGCCGCCGGAAAAGGATGGGCACGACGGGGGCGTAGTGGCTTTGCAGTAGGGGCTCGAGGTCGCCCCACTCCATGGTCTTAACGTCCTCTGGTTTGGCCAAGGCTTTGGCCATCTTGAACACTGTGGGCCCGCAGTGTGTGAGAAACACGGCTCATTTCTTGTGGCCGTTGGCGCCTTTAAGATTGCTACTCTCGAGGAACATCTGGAACCTATCAGTATAGGATTCCCAGTCCTCTGTAGCAGGGTTGAAGGGTGCGGGTGGCGAGTTGATGCTGGCCATGCTGCCTGCTGCCGCATGCCGCTTCGCCACATGCTGGGTGGTCTCCTTGTCTCACGATCCCACCCTCATTGCCAGTGTTAGATCTGGGGTGGATCGGTTCGAAGGAGATGTGAGACCATCTTAGTGAGTTCAGCTCTTTATTTAGGATAAGAACAGTCTCAGGAATGCGAGCCGCGGCAGCCCTTCAAATAGGGCTGACTAGCGGCTCGGCGGCCAATGGCAGTGCTTTGAATCTCCCGCGATTGGCGCAGCCAATCACGGTAGATTCCTAGCGCTCCAATCACGACTGAGGTTTCGACCAATCGGGTCGCTGTCCATCCGGACCAATCATTTGCGAGGGTTTGGAGTATGCTAATATAGTACAATAAGGATGTCAGCAGATGTTATCAGAACATTTGTAATTTCTAACTATTCTTGCTTGAAAATAGAGCAAAAATAGAAACCATAAGGATTGTAAGAATGCAAGGACTCGAAGCCCAATTATCGGTTAGCATCACAGTGGTGCGCTCAAAAGGGACACCAGTCCTCCATCCTCCATCACAATTACTCGCATTCACGCACTAATTTAGAAAAATCTGAAGGTGTTTCATACCTCTGCAGTAACAGATTTGCCCACACCAGTGCATGGTGTAATCCTGTCTAATCATTTGGAGACAATCTTCACCCACCAGATGAAACAGGCAGTGTTTGTGTTTACAAGTGTAACAAAGTCGTCCAGCTCTTTTTGACGTCTCTAATGCATTTAAGGCCTGCATTTTAACCTAATGTTACCTACAAGGTTATTTTTTTTAATTCGGGAGAACTTTTATGGTCTGGAAAGACATAGCACAAAAGGAAACAGCGGTGAGGTGGGGAAAGAGAAACACTATTCAGGCCTCTTTTTTTTAATATTACAGGACCTTTTTTTTAATATTACTCGACTTACCATAGTTCATTTAGTGACTGAAGTTATAACAGCACTGAAAAAAGTGATTTATGACCATTTTTCATACTTATGACCATTGCAGCATCCTGATCGTCATGTGATTTACATTTGGATGCTTGACAACTGGATCATATTTATGACAATCACAGTATCCCAGGAACCATGTGATCCTGTCCTGCAACCTTCTGACAAGCGAAATCAACTATGGCAAATGAAGTCGGAGCAAAACACAGTTAACAAATTTCTCACTGAGCAACATAAATTCTGGGCTCAATTGTGGCCGTAAGTCAAGGACTATCTGTACTGTATAAAAAGGTCATAATCTTTGTCCCTACCTCAGAATTAACACAAAGCAACACAAAGTTTTGTCTTTGAATGAGGAACCAGACAACAAATGACTTCCCATATCAATGTAACTCTAATGTAAGCCATTGTGGGTTTTACTTGGTTTTGGCTTGGCCTACTCAGCAAACCCAACAAACTGTGATTTATCCCATATGTAATTAAGGAAATTATGGTTAAATTTGATGTGTGAGTGCTCCAGTTGTGGGATTCATAATTTTTTACTACTGGTACTGTGGGCATGGCTTGGTGGTCATGGCAGGGGAAGGATACTGCAAAATCCCCATTTCCACTCCACCCCACTAACCTGCTTTCCAGCTCCATTCTCCTGTGCAGGGCAAACAAAGAAGACCCAATCAATCAGCTGGGACTCTGCAGGCAGAGAATAGATGGGGGCGGGGCCAGTCAGAGGTGGCATTTGCCAGTTCACTGAACTATTCAAATTTTCTGCTACCGGTTCTCCAGAACTGGTCAGAATCTGCTGAATATCACCCCTGGAGTGCCCTCTTGTAGTCATTGTTATCTACATTGACTGTTACAGAACTCATTATTATTTCATTCTTTTAACCAGGATTTCTTAAGTTAACCCTATTTCCTGAATTCATACAACACAGCATAGTGTTGCTTCACAACAGCTTATAACAGATTTAGAAGTACACAGGTAATTTTTAAAAATACTGGAAAAAAAAAGCATTTCCTGGCAGCCACTATTGCTTAGCATTTCAGAGACATCTAAGTGCATAGAATTCTGATTATTATTCATGCATGTGTTTATTTTTATTTTTAATTCAATAATTTCTGGGCTGCTGAGACACTGGACTCTGGTACAGTCTTAGTGACTGTTTGAAGTTACAACAGCACTGTAAAAAAGGGACTTATAACCGGTTTTCACATATACATCTGTTGCAGCATCTGGTGGTCATGTGATCAAGTTTTGAGTGCTTGGCATGTATTTATGACAGTTTTGCTGTCCCAGGGTCATGTGATCACCATTTGTAAACTTCACAGGACTTCCAACCAACAAAGTCAATAGGGGAATACAGATTTGCTTAACAACTGCATGATTCACTTAACAACTGCAGTGATTCGCTAAACAACTGTGGCAAAAAGGTAACAAATGTCCCATTTGTTCATTTAATTCAAATTAAATTCATTTAATTTGTGCCTTGCTTAGCAATGGAAATTGCTGGTTATAATGCAGCAGTCAGTAAAGAGGAAGCTGCATTTGGTGTCCCATGCAGAATGGGTCGTGATAGTCTGAGAGATAAGAATTATTACAGGCATTGTCAATGCATAAAACTGGAATTGAACCTGGAATTGTAGTCATAAATTGTTACAGTTGTAAGTTGAGGCACACACATAACCTGAAGTAAATTTTCCACTTTTTTTCATAAAGTGAATGCAACAGCTGTTAAGCAAAGTCGTTCATTTGTAAGGGTGTTTTTGCTGGAAATCAGCAAAAAAAGGCCTCAGATTGGCAAAAAACAAAACAAAACAAAACAACCCATGGTGAATTCTGGACAAATGACCTTGGAATATTGTGAAGAATCATACAATTGACCCATTTGAAATTTGGAGTGGCAGAGTAACCATTTATGATGGCTGGTAGTATTTATTATGAAACACCCATTCCATAGTGTCATAACTTCAATAGGTCACAAAACAAGCAGTCATTATGCAAGGACTACCTGTATTGTCTTCACTGACTCTCGGCATTTACTTATTTCCTTCTTCTTCCTGTTCCTCCTGTTAAAGGCGTAACTTCAGACATGAAAAGATTCTAATACAGGTAGTCCTCAACTTACAACAGTGTTTTTAGCGACCATTTGAAGTTACGATGGCACTGAAAACAGTGACTTGTGACCATTTTTCACACGTACAACTACTGCCACATTCTGATGGTCTTGTGATCAAAATTCAGGCGTTTGGCAACTGACTCATATTTATGACAGCTGCAGGTTCCAGGGTCTTGTGAGCTGCTTTTGCGGATCAGTGGGGAAGCCAGATTCACTTAACTGTATTTATTAACTGAACAATTACAGTGGTTCACTTAACAACAGTGGTAAGCAAAGTCGTAAAATGGGGCAAAACTCACTTAACACGTCTTCACATAGGAACAGAAATTTCAAGCTCCATTGTGGTCATAAGTTGAGGACTTACCTGTTCTAATTGTGATCATTTATTAAGCTTGTGTTTATACCCAACTTTGGGCATTACACAACAAAGATACTGCAAACTGATAAAAGATAAATGATGCCACTCATGATGAAGTGAGGGAGTCTCTCTCTCTCTCCCTCCCTCCCTCCCTCCCTCTCTCTCTCTCTCTGCCTGGGGGATGTGGGGGCTATCTGGATCTTGGGGGAGGGAACCTTCTTTCCAAAGGTCAGGAACAACATGTATTTGCAAGATGTTCTAAAAATAGGAAGTATCTGCTTCCCTCTCCCCAGAAATCATGCCCATTTGATGGAAGAAAATGTCAATATTTTTTTCCTCCAGCTTTTGCTCATGTAACATTAACAAGGGGTCGATATGCAAACATTAGAGATAGTGTGCATTAATAATTCCTCTGCTTATTTCTGCAGAGACCGAGTTGCTCTCAAGAGCAGAATGGTCCGAATCTTCCCCATCAGTTAGCATAGGATGGATGCATTTTGTTGGCCCTTTCCTTGGAAGTGAACATAAGACAAGATGGGGTGCAAAATTGTAATCAGTAGCTCTTGGGTCTAAATAAATTATGGAAAGACCTGTACTCAACTCACTTGCTGACACATATTCCCCTTGGCAATACATTCAAGGGAATTCCCCCCCCCCCTCTCATCTCTTCCGGGGAAGGGAAAAGCCAGGCTGGAGCCAGGAATATTGATCAAGGGTTTCAGGTCTGAACTCTGGAGCAAATCATTGAGATGCCAGCAGTTTGCAGGAGTGACAATCAACTTCCGAGTTGGAATACACATTTCTTCCTTTTAAGCAAGCAGAATCAACACGGGGCGGACAGACACCCCAGCTCTTCCCTCTCCTGGATAGGAAAAAAATAGGAGGGGAATTTTCTTGTAAAATAGAGAAGAAAGTTACTCTTGAACTGTGGAAAGAAATGGGAGGATTATCTTCCCAGCAACTCAGATAAAATGCTGGAAGTACTTCCAGTTGCTGGTGGAGACACAGAGAAGCCACCAACGGGCTTTAGTATTCAGCTTATCTGTAAAAAGCAAATTATAGGCAGAAGCCATGTTAAATTTTAATCTCCTTTGTCTGTGAATACCTAAATCAGTTGGATTTTGCAAAAACACCAGGCTCAAAACACAGGAGACAGTGAGTTCTAGTCCTTAGGCGGGAAAGCAGGCTGGATGACTTCGGGCGACAGTGAGTTCTAATTCCTCCTGACTGTCTTATTTAGTAAGGAGGCAGGTTTCTTATATGACACATTATATGTTTAGGCATCTTATACATATCAATAAAGGAGAATATTTGTCGCTCAGGGTTGACATGAGGAGTTCTTGGTGTTCTCTGAGCTTGCTTGTTTGCAGACATTTCATTACCCAAACTAAGTGAGATCATCTGTGCTACTTTATATATATTATTACCATAGAAGACATATGATTGGAAGACAAGGCAATTGCAATATTTTATTATTTACATTTTATTTTATTTTTATATTTAATTTTATTTATCACATTAGAAACTGCCTATCTCCCAAAAGGGACTCTGGGCAATGTACAAGTAACATGTAAAAAACATAAAAACTGAAATTTAAATTTTAAATTTAAAATAGAGGCAAGGTACTAGGCAGCAAGGAGGAAGCACGTGTTTCCCCACCCCCAAATACCAGAAATGAGGGAGAAAGGATGCACAGTGAAGGAAATTTGTGGGTGACAGTGGAAACTACCAAGCTACAATTTCAGATAAAGAGGGGGCAGGGTGCTAAAAAGGATTTGGAGGGTGTGGTGGATATGTTAGCCACACTGAGTTATTTATAAAAAATAATGAAGGTGGAATACAAATACATTTTGTGTGGTGATCCAGTTAATTTCATGTCAGTGTTATCCCTTCTTTGATGTAATCTTTAGATCAGGGGTGTCCAACCTTGGCAACTTTAAGACTTGTGGATTTCAACTCCCAGCTGGCTGAGGAATTCTGGGAGGTGAAGTCCACAAGTCTTAAAGTTGCCAAGGTTGGACACCCCTACTTTAGATGAAAGTTTTCTTCATGCTTATGTTTATCAGTGTATGAAGTATGAAGATTTCCCCCTGAATTTCTGTATTACTTCTTGCTTTGCTTGATGTGGGGTATTTTTAAACCTGTTTTACTCCTTATGCATTCCATATGATTTAACGATGGAAAGAATTGGAACTGGAATTACTAATTCGGTTGTAATACACAGAGGTTGGTTTATATTTGAGAGTCAAATATAATCTAGTGGCTAAAGAGAGCAGAATTATAAATCTCAGGTCTACTGTAAATGTACTGATGTCTGCAACCAACTTATTTCATCCATCTCTAGTTTCCGGACTGCAATAGGAAATTGCAAAAGGTGCTTAAAAGCCTTTTGTAACCTTTGCCATAAAGGCAGGAAGCAGGAAATGAACAGGAAAACCATTCCAGAAGAAAGGAAATAAAAATGCAGCCTAAACTGGTGCTTTCATTCTTGAGAGTTTAAATTTCACCTGGATGGCCCTACTCACCTGGCATCTCCCATTTAAAGGATCAGAGAACTGCCTTTTGTGGGAAATAATTTCAGGCTGGGTGACCCCAATAATCCAAGATTTTAAAAAGTGGTTTGACCTAGAAAAGGCTGGGCATTTGGAAAACAGGCTTGAGAAGATGTTTTTCTCCCGCCTTTAAACCACAGGATTTGGTTGCTTTTGTGATACAGCAAGGCAGTGGAAAAACTGCATTGTCAGAAATTTCCCAGGAGAGGAGAAACACTAGCAACAGGTGAGGCTGTGAGCTAGAAAAGGTGGAGCAAACAGCGTCAAGCCTCACCTGTCGTCTGGGAGGGTGGAGGCTGGAATCGGGAAATAAACAGCGAAACCTGATCAGAAGGAAAGGAACTGGAGATTGCCCCGGTTGATTGTCCAACTATGGAGCTTTTGGTGGACCTCAAGAATTTGATATCTCCCCTGGAACCTTGGTTGGTGTAGATCACCTGTAGCTTTCTTTTCCTGAAGACATCTTATTCCATGGAGAAATAGGACAAGCTAGGTCCTGCATGCCAGCTCTTTCTCTGGCCTTTTAAACCTGCCTGAAACCAGTGAGACCAGCATCCTGGCTTGTAAAATCTCCCCAGTCTAACCAGTCTGAGGGACAGGCCTTCCTAGACTCTTCTAGAGATTCCATGGCTTCATGGCTTCCTCCAGGAGCCCAGAGGAAGAGCCCCTTCGCAGCCCTTTCCGTCTAACTCCCCCACCGGCTTTGGGGGATGAGTATTATCCCTTTGGGGGTGAGGGCCAGCCCCCCTATGTGGGGGAGGCTGCTGCCGCTGGAGCTGCTGGGGAAGGGGATTCCGAAGAGGTGGATCTGGGGGTGCTGCTTCAGAGGAAAGAACAGGACTTGTTGTTGGCAGCAGAATTGGGAAAGATGCTCCTGGAACGTAATGAGGAACTGGAACGACGCTATGATGAACTGATGAAGGAACATTTGGAAGTCAAAGAGGTGAGGCAGGTGGCTGGAATAAGACAGGGGAAGAGCTGATATGGACTGAGTTTCTTTGGTCAGATGCAACACTTGCTAGGGTTTGGAGTTAGGGTTGGGATTGGGGTCAGGTTTGGGGTTGGGATTAGGATTAGGATTGGAATTAGGATTGGGGTTGGAATTAGGCTCCATCATGTGGTCTCGGTCCAGTATATTTGCTAGGTTCCTATGAAAAGAAAAAGGAGGTCTCAGAGATGGGGATTTTCTCATGGGCTCTTCTGTATTGTGCTTTCTCGCCAAAGTTATGGATTCAGAATCCTACAGCTCACCCCTTGTTGCCATCCTCTCCTTGAACCCTTTACCCTGCCTGCTTCCCGGGTTTCTATTTTCATCCTTCTCGCCCAGCGTTCATCGCTGGGATTTCACTGGTCATCTACTACGCTCCAGCAACCTTCAAACATCAGACCATATTTTATTCCATGTTTACCTCTTTGATTTCTTTCCAGGATGGAGATAATACATTTAATAATAAAAAAAAGTCTTAGGTTGCATCAGGACATTCATTGAAGTCGGAACATTCTACAGGTAGTCCTTGACTTACAGAAGTTCATTTAACAAGCATTCAAAGTTACAATGACCTTGAAAAAAAATGACTTTTTCACATGTATGTGGCCATTGCAGCATCTCCATGGTCAGACGGTCAACATTCAGAGTTCTTGGCAACCAACTCATATTTATGACGGTTGGAGTGTCCCTGAGATCATGTGATCCTCTTTTATGGCCTTCCGACAAGCAAAGTCAATGGGGAAGCCAGTTTCACTTAAACCACCATGTTACTAACTTAACTGCAGGATTCATTTAACAATGATGGCAAGACAAGTCATAAAATGGGGCAAAACTCACTCAACAAATCTCTCACTTAGCAACATATATTTAGGGCTCAATTATAGTCATAAGTTGAGGACCACCTGTATAGTATTTTTCTTCCATAGGTTTTCTCATAAGAAGGGTAGCAGTTTGACCTCTGTGGCGATACCCATGGCTCTACTGCTGTGTCTCCACACCCTTCATTCTGAGCACAGATGTGTGCCAGCATTCCTGTTCACTCCCTCATATTTACACCTACTTTTATTCAGCACCAAGTAATCGATTTCAAAGTTTCTCGTGTTGATACTGCTCCACGCTTTACTTTTCTCCCTTCTCTTCCATCATTTAATCTTTATTTGTTTGAATTTATGAGCTGCCCAATTCCTACTTCTGGGTGCGCTGGCCCAACAGTGGTAGATTTGCCTAACTCTTTGCAATGGAAAAATTATACAGAAGCCTCCTACAAGCTATGGATAAACATGAACTTGTGACATTTAGGGTGGAATCCTGAACAAAATAAATTATAGTGCAGGTGTGTGAACCAGCTGCATGTAATTCCACAGTGTGTTCAGGTGAGTGAAGCAGAGATGGTGAGGAAAAGAGGCTGTGAGAAATGAAATCCAAAACCCTATACAGGTACTTTAGTCCTCAGTTTATGACTACAATTGGGACTAGAATTTCCATTGTTAAACAAGATGATTGTTACATGAGTTGCACCCAATTTTATAATTTTTTTTTTGCTATGAATTACTGTAGTCGCAAAGTGAATCCCATGGTCGTTAAATGAACCCAGCTTCCCCCACTGACTTTGCTTGTTAAAAATCAGCTGGGAAGGTCACAAATGATGATTACTTGACTCCAGGATGCTGCAACTATCCTAAATATTTGCCGGTTGCTAAGCACACAAATTCCTATGACAATGTGGAGGCTGCGAGGACAAGTCATAAGTGGTCATAAGTGTGAGGACTGGTCATAAGTGCGAGGACAAATCATAATCTTTTTCAGTGCCGTGGTGACTTCAAATGATTGCTAAACAAATGTAAGTTGAAGACTCCCCATATAATCCGTCGCAACATAACTCATTGATGTAGATAGGATTGTGAAATTGTCTTCTGGAGTTGTTTTTATGAGAGTTACTGGAACGGTGCAGCCACCTTTGCTTCCTAGGGTTGCCTGTGTTTTACCCCCCGATCATGATTCACACAGTTTCATCCCACTGCTTTCCATGTCACAAAGCATGAGAATCAGGAGGGGTTTTGGGGGGCAGTTGTTCATCTCCTCTCCTCCCAAGAGCTGTTTCAGTACAGAATTGCAAATCGGAAAACATTTCCACTGGGCTTCAACGCATGATTTAACACAGAGGCCCCCAACTCCGGCTGCACCGGGCTGTGGCATGCCAGAAACCAGGCTGCGCAAGCAAGCAAAGCTCCATCCGCAGGTTGCAAGCAGCATGTTAAACCAGGCCCTCGCCAGTCCGCCGAAAAACCTCTCTCCAGGGCACCCAGTCCCTGGCACCCAAAAGGGGGGGCCGCTGACTTAACAGGAATGTATTAAAAGTGGATTTACGTTGTACAGCTTGCCCTCAACTTATGATCACAAATGAATGGGAGGGACCAGGATTTCCATGGCTAAGCAAGGCAGCCATTAGTCGTAACCTATTTTGCGACGTTTTTAAAAATCATAAATCATTTGGCTTCTTCCATTGACTTTGCTTGCCAGAAGCTGGCTGGGAAATGGTTGAAAATGACAATCATAGAACCCCAGGGTGCTTTTAAATACTGTTATTTGGCACCTGATTTCGATCCCGTGACTGTGAAGGTGCTGCAGATGTTAGGATGGGTCCCAAGTCACTTTTTCATTGCCTTGGTAACTTCAAACAGTCGATAAATGAATGGATGTAAGTTGAGGAGTACTTTGACCTCACAAGATAGAAATCACCCACAAGGGAAAGAATGCACGAAGGTTTTAGACCTCTGCTCCAAAGATTGGACAACCATTTGTCTGAAATGGTGTCAAGGTTTCCTGCCTGAGCAGGGTGTTGGACGAGAAGTCCACCAAGGTCCCTTTCGTGTTATTCTGTTAAAACATTATCTGTTGCTTCAGCTGACCCTATACCTAAGGCATTGTGCCCCTTTCCAGTGAGGATGGGTAGAATGAGTAAGTAGAATGGAACAGAACGGAACAGAACAGAACAGAAGAACAAAGTTGGAAAGGGACCTTGGAAGTCTTTTAGTCCAACCCCCAGCTGAGGCAGGAAACCTTATACCATTTCAGACAAATGTAGATCTAGTGTTTTCCAGATATATGTAGGATTTCCAACATTAGGCCTTGCAAATCTGAAAGATTGCCAGGTTGGTTTTCTTGAAGCTGTGCCTACCACATAAACATTATTAGCTCTAACATGGGAATTCTTGCTTAGCGTGTGAAGCAACATTGGCATCTGCTGGAATCATCTCTGTTTTTCAGGGAAGCCTCGTGTGCTGTTTTTCAGCCCATTCCCTTCTTTTCCTTGAAGAGAAATTTTGCCTTCTTAGCCTCTCATCTGCCCCCCTCCCTGCCACCCCCAAATATTCTGCTTCTGGAGTCCTTAACCTGGAATGTAACCAGCACCAACTAGGGAATTTCTGGGCATGCTACTGGCAGAACCAGTTTGGCCCAGAGGAAGGCATCACAAATGAGTCTGCTACCAGGGTGGATATAATTACCTAAGAGGGAAAGAAGGATATAAAAGTGAGTGAAACTGGCAATAAAAGAAATGAGAAAGCACCCAACATGAGTCACTCTGTTTCTACAGAACCTCACCCACTAATGTTGGTACCCAACTATTTCTGCACCGGGCTGTGTAGAAATAATTGGGCTCTTTTCAAGCCATGGCAACTACAACTTTACGACACTTTTGAAAAACCATGTTCTTTTGCTGTGCCAAACCTGCTTGACTGTTGTTGGTGCGATCCTCTTAGGAGATCTGCCTTCTCATACTTCCTCCAGGTGTGTCTGAATGAAGTAAGATTCCTTTAAGTACTTTTTTCCTTGGCATGTATTTGCATTTTATTAGCATTGCCTAGGGAAGCTGCCGCAGGGGAAGTTGAGAACTTCTTATTAGGAATTCTATAGCCTGTGGAATCTGTTGCTATAACTTGATTTCCAGGAAAGTTAAATAAAAATCCAAGAAAAGGAAGGAAAAATGAAAAAAATTACAATAGCTTTAATTATCACTAGCTGACAAACAAAACAAGCTGCAGTTGGTTTACTCTCAACCACTAATTAGTGGATTGCTGGCAGAAAACGAGGCAGCTAACCTCGTTGGCCTGATTTTTTGCTGGCAAGCAAGGAGCAAGTTGTATCATTGTGGTATATTGGCACATCCAGTGAAGTCTCCATGCAAGGTCTGATACACCCTGGGATCATGTCACAGCAATAGCAATAGCACTTAGACTTATTACCGCTTCACAGTGCTTCAGAGCCCTCTCTAAGTAGTTTACAGAGTCAGCCTCTGGCCCCCAACAATCTGGGTCCCCATTTTACCCACCTCGGAAGGATGGAAGGTTGAGTCAACCTTGAGATTTGAGTTGCTGAACTGCTGGCAGCCAACAGTCAATAGAAGTAGCCTGCAGTACTGCATTCCAACCACTGTGCCATCACGGCGCAGTGTTACAGGGTTGTTGTTGGGGGGTAGTCCTTGACTTAAGACCACAATTGGGACGAATTTCTGTTGCTAAGCAAGGCAGTTAAGTGAGTCTTGCCTGATTTATTTATTTTTTTTTGCAGAGGTTGTTTAGAAAAAATGACTGCAGTTGTTAAGAGAATCATGCTGTTATTCAGAGAATCTGGCTTCCACCATTGATTCTCCTTGTTGGAAGCCATCTATAAAGGTTGCAAGTGGTGATTACTCAACCCTGGAACACTGCAACAGCTTGGTCTAATGGTTAAGGCACCAGGCTAGAAAATGGGAAACCTTGAGTTCAAATCTCATTTTAATCATGGGTGATTTTGGGCCAGTCACTCTCTCTTAATCCAACAGGGCTGTCGTGGGGAAAATAGAAACAGGTGTTTTGAATATGTTCACCACCTTATTTGAAAAAGTAATACATGTGGAATACAAACAAACAATAGTGAATGAATGTTGATTGCAAAGTGCCTTAATTTTGATCATGTGACAATGGGGAATGCGGCAACAGTCATAAGTGCGAGGACTGGTTATGTCACATTTCTCAGTTCTATTGCAACTTTGAACAATCACTAAATGAACAGTTGTCAGTTAAGAACTACCGTGTTTCTCACATAATAAGACCAGGCCTTATTTTTTTTTGAGCCCCGAAAAAACAGCTAGGCCGTCTTTTTGGGGGGTGACTTAATTCCCCCCCTTGCATCCTCGCCACCAGCCGCTCCTAACGGGTGATCATGGCGAAGCGCAGAGAGCTCCCTACTCCCACCTTTGCTGCAGACGCCTTTGGCACCCGCCTCTGTTGCTTTCCCTTCTGCCCATTCCGCCGCCACGTTTGGAGCTGCCGCTTCCGTGTTTGGAGTGCCGCTGCCATTTGGAGCTCCAAACGCGGAAGTGGCAGCTCCAAACATGACGGCAGGCGATCATTTTATTTTGGTCCGTGCGAAGTTCAGAGCGAGCAAGAGAGGGAGACTGCGATGCCTCCATCCGAGATGGCAACCTCACTAGTGGATCACAAAGTGGCTGGAAGCCCGAATCAGCGGGATACGATGGCAATCTTTTTGGAGCGAGAGGAAAGGGAGAGAAGAGTTGCGAGGCGTAATTTGCAGGAGGAAGTGGGTGTATCCCACGGCAGGGAGCCCAAAGAAGAAGGGCCGGTAGGCAACGGAGAGCGTCGCATAGCTCTGGAAGCAGCCTAGAGACGTGCCCAGGAAGAGGCACAGATGCTGCCTTGTAGTCCCCAAACCAACTGCGTGTGCCGCCTTTAGTTATGTGCGCTCCGCTCTTTGGGCATCTCCATGTGATCGCGACCCTGTCCTTTCCATCTGACGCCCTTGCTGCTTTCTGGATCTTTAGCGACTGGCTTCGTGTTTGGGACACGTTTGCGTTTGGAGTTGGTGCGAACCTGTTCCAAATGCGAAGCCGGTCGCTCCATTCGACCCGGCACAAGAAGACTGGGACTCATACATGGACCAGTTCCAGATGTTTCTGGAGACCAACAACTTGAAGGATGCCACTACTGGAAAAAAGCGAGCGGTATTCCTGACTCACTGCGGACCTGCCATTTTTAAGATGGCTAAGGCACTGGCAAAATCGGCAGAGGTGAAATCCATGGACTGGGACGTCCTCGAGCCCCTCCTATGGGCCCACTATGCACCTACCGTACCAACGCTTGTCCGAAGACATGAATTTTACCAGAGAGACCAGCGGAAAGGAGAAAGCGTTGCAGATTTCATTGCAGATCTCCGGAACCTGGGAGACCTCTGTGGATTCGCTGACCTCGAAGAAGCTCTAAGAGACCAAATAGTTCTGGGATTAGATGCACTGCACGTGCAAAGTAAGCTGATGGCGAAAGGCGACATCAGCCTTGCAGATACCATCGCTGGGGGCATTGTGTGCGCATGTGCAGGGGGAGTGAGGCACATTACATCGTGGGTGCCGGCGCATACACATTCGGCATACCACTACAAAAAGGT
Organism: Emydocephalus ijimae; assembly: GCA_004319985.1. Lineage (NCBI taxonomy): Eukaryota > Metazoa > Chordata > Lepidosauria > Squamata > Elapidae > Emydocephalus > Emydocephalus ijimae. The sequence goes on from BHEV01004393.1 coordinate 16,988, forward strand.
TCGCCATCACTGACTTAGGGAGATGCCGCACATATTGTGTAATGGATAATGAGGTCCTATATCCCTGTGCAAAAGTCTTGTAGCACAAAGGCCCAATTTGGTAAGAATTTTTGCTAATAATTAAAAATCACATCCTGAAAATATTTCTCTTTCCAGTTGAAAAAAAGCATTCATGGGTTACATCTGAATACTGTATTCTGAATAGGGAAGGTTGTTTACCAATCGTAGATCATTTTGCTTATGTCATTATGGCCCTTGATATCCAACCATCCTCTAATTCTTCCTTAAAATCACCCTATGAGATAGTCCAATACAGGTAGTCCTCAACTTATTACCACAGTTGTGCCCAAAATTTCTGTTGCTAAGCAAAACAGTTGTAAAGTGACTTTCACCCTACTTTATGACTTTTTTGCTTCAGTTGTTAAGTGAATCACTGCAGTTGTTCAGTTAGTGACAGGGTTGTTAAGTGAATCTGTTGACTTTGCTTATCAGAAGGTCGCAAACGATGACCACCCTGAGTCACTCTCAATGAACCAGTTGCTAAGTGTCTGAATTTTGATCACATGATCATGGAGTTGTAACTGTGAAAAATGGTGATAAGTCACTTTTTTTAAAGTGCCGTTATAACTTTGAACCATCACTAAATAAACTGTTGTAAGGCAAAAACTACCTGTACCAGAAACTTGAGGGCCTAATAGAAGTCATGATTTGAAGTCAAGGTGTTCTGGATCCCAAATCCCATTCTGGATCCTCCTTCTACACCAGCCTTGAGTCTCTCCTCCTGGCCCTGACATCTCCTGCTTTGCTTTCTTGTAGCATCTTGAACAAGAGAAACACGAACTCCGGAGGCACCTTGAATCAGGCCGGGCAGAATTTGAAACCCGGACGGCAGAGCTGGAGGCTGATTTGGTGACCGCCCGAGTCCAGCTGGGGCAGAAGCGTCTAGAACAGCAGGACACCAGTCGAGAGAGCTCCCAGGCAGTCTTGGACCTTTCAGAACAAAATCAACGTCTGGTGGAACAGCTCAGTCAGGTGAGGTGGGACTTGGACAGGGTTTCCTCTGCCCAGAGGTGGCATTCAGCAGGTTCTGACCAGTTCTGGAGAACCAGTAGCGGAAATTTTGAGTAGTTCGGAGAAGCGGCAAATGCCTCCTCTGACTGGCCCCGCCCCCATCTGTTCTCTGCCTCCCATTGAGTCCCAGCTGAGTCTTATTGTGTTGTCCTGCGAGAACGGAGCTGGAAAGCAGGTTAGTGAGGTTGGGAGGGAATGGGGATTTTACAGTATCCTTCCCCTGCCACGCCCACCAAGCCATGCCCACAGAACCTGCAGTGAAATTTTTTGAATCCCACCACTGCTCTAAGTTAATCTGTGATTCTGTGAGCAACTCAATCTGCCTGCCTGCTTTGCCTGCTTTTAGTAAAAGTTGCTCTTTTTTAATAAAAAAATCAATATTTACATAAATATTTATAATATTTACATAAAAACCATGCCCACCTAATCACATGACCACCAAGCCACACCCACAAATTAGGCCCAACCCACAGAACCAGTTGTTAAGAAATTTGAATCCCACCCCTGCACCACACTAATTGTATTTGTGCAATAGATCAGCCAAATGTTTCTTCTGTTGCCAATTCGGTGGCAATGAAGGTAAAGGGGCAAAACATGACATTTATGAGTGCAATCTAGTAGGTTTGGTTCTCGATGTTCTTGTTAACAGAAGAGGAAGCTTGACTAAAGGCCTGTATTGTAATATATTTTAGCATGCTGTCATATCCAGCAGTTGAGAATATATGAAGCTCAGGGTTGAGCTGACAAGTTTTTTATGTTCTCTGGGCTTGGTTGTTTTCCTGAAGATGTTTATTACCCTGCTAGGAAACAGAAAAACAAGCAAGAACTCAACACTGAATATGAATGAACCGGATTAGAGTCTAGGGTAGTTTTCAGGTGAATCACTGGTGTTAAAAAGGGTGCAAAATGCTCGGGGATTTTACAAGTTTCAGAGGCAAGTACGAGATCAATGAATGAGGCCCCCCTCTTTTAAAACACCTCACACCTTGTTTGATCTGCTGGTTGCAGAAATGCACAAGAAAAGGAGGATTCAAACCACTGAAATTTTAAAAAGTATGTATCAGTCTAGCTACTGTAAATCTTAAAATAAATCAGAGGGGTCAGCCTTGCTGAGTTCACAGACCTTCACTGAATCCCATCCCTCTTAAAAAGGCTGAATCCATCAGTTTTACTCAGAGGAGAGAGAAGTAAGAACGGATGGTTTTATCAAACCCTCGCAAGATGTCATGCATTGAGTGACTTCGCTGATTTTGAGCAGCTGTAGAAATTGAAGAAATAAATAAAATGGATATAAATATTTCAGCTTTTCCCAGCAGTTTCTGGTCTAGAAACAAGAAGAATAGAAATCCCAAACTATTGAATTGACAGAACTATAGCTATTGGTAGGGCTCTGGGGCATTAAGCTGGATATGTCCTAATCTCTGATTATTAAGCAATAGATTGTCTGAAACGGTGCAGAGTTTCCTGGGGTTGGAGTAGAAGACCTCCAAGGTTCCTTCCAACTCTTGTTATCCTGTAAGTATCCCTAGCTAGAATTTTGTGGATAGTGACAGAACATAACACTGGCGACGAGGATGGGATGCGGAGACGTCAGAGCTGACTGAACACTACAGAGCACTAAACAGAGCACGTGGCTGAAGGCGCATCAACGGCGGAAACCATGACCGGCGGCACCAAACCACCCGCTCCATTCGACCCGGCACAAGAAGACTGGGACTCATACATGGACCGGTTCCAGATGTTTCTGGAGACCAACAACTTGAAAGGATGCCACTACTGGGAAAAAGAGAGCGGTATTCCTGACTCACTGCGGACCTGCCGTTTTCAAGATGGCGAAAGACGACATCAGCCTTGCAGATACCATCACCGATGCTACTGCACCAGAAGCAACCAGGAAGTCGGCTGCCCGAATGCGCCGCACCAACACCCCGCTCCGCCAACTCGCCGGCAAAACCTCACCTCGCCTTGAGGGACATGCAATGGCAACTCACCACGAGGACCTCAAATCGTCATCAGAAAGTGATGAGGAAGAAGTTAACCGGCTCCGGTCTAAACGAGACCAACGCCACCAGCATAACCAGAGACTGCAGTATCAATGTGCAGGCTGTGGGGCAAACCACCCACGATCAGACTGCAAATTCCTCGACGCGCTCTGCCATATTTGTGGGAAGAGAGGCCACATCGGAAAGGTCTGTCAAAGCAAGATAGGACCCAGCCCATTTCAGAGGGGGACCAACTATCGCCCACCCACAGGAAGTCGTCCTGTGAATCGGGAACATTCGAACCACCAATGGAACAACCACTCCTACAGAAATAAACCACTAGCCCATTCAACGAAACAAGTAGAGGCACACCAAACCATCACGATTGGTCACACATCATCATTAGATCAAAGAAGATCCGAGTGAAGGTCACCATCAAGAACCAGCCCTGCATGATGGAAGTCGATTCAGGATCATCCCTCTCGATGGTTTCCTGGAAGACCCTGAAACAATTGATCCCTGCTGTCCGGCGGCAAGACCTCAGAACCCAAAGAATCATTCTCAAGGACTATCAAGGAAACCGAATTCCGGTCGTTGGATCCAGCCTGGTCTGGGTCTCATTCAAAAATCGTACGGCATCCTTATCATTGACCATCGTCGACTGTGATTGGCCTAGTCTGTTAGGCCTTCAATGGTTCACTCCACTTGGGATTGAGGTAGCCGGCATTCACCAGACCAGCAGCGACGACT
>BHEV01004395.1:0-30748 GCA_004319985.1 Emydocephalus ijimae
AGTAGTGGTGCTTTTAAAGGTGTAGCAATGTTTCAGCAGAATCTCATCTGCCATCATCAGGCTTCTGTATAGTGTTCGTCTATGAGTTAGACTTTTACAGTCTGAAACCACTGTAAAAGTCTAACTCACAGACGAACATTATACAGAAGCCTGATGATGGCAGATGAGATTGAGCAATGGTTAATTTTTTTTAATCTTTATCATTGACGTGATCTGCCTTGTTACAATAACTCCTTCATTCTTTTAATGTTTTAATTTTCTCTATATAGTTTGATTAAATGTACGTCTTCTGTCATTTCCGTAACTTATCCAAATATCAAATATTACCTTTTCTTTAACCACTCATACCAAACGTTCCATATTTCATAATAGTCACTATCTTGTTTATTTTTTAACAATTTGGTTAGGCTATCCATCTCAGCACATTCATGTATTTTTTTAATTAACATATCCTCTGAAGGAATGGAAGACAGTTTCCAGTTTTGTGCATAGGTTATTCTGGCCGCAGTTATGATGTGCAAAATTAAATATTGATATTTTTTCTCCATGTTTAAATCTATCATACCTAGCAGAAAGGTTTTGGGTTCAAGTTTTAAATTTTGTTTTGTTATATTTAAAATCCAATTTCTAATATTTCTCCAAAACTTCTGAGCACATGGGCAAGTCCACCACATGTGAAAATATGTTCCTTGTGCGTAGTTACATTTCCAACAGTTGGGTGGTACGTTGGGGAACATCTTAGCCAGTCTCGCAGGAGGTAGGTGCCAGTGATAAACCATTTTATATAAGTTTTCTTTATACGAGGCTGACATGGTTAATTTGTAATTTATTTGCCAGATGTGTTCCCACTTATCTAATTGAATACTATGACCCACGTTTTTAGCCCAAATTATCATAGATTCTGTGATTGTTTCTTCTTTTAATTTGTAGTCCAAAAGATATTTATATGTTTTACTAATTGTTTTCTTTTCCTCTCCTAGCCGTATTTTATCTAACTCTTGTGGGGTGATATTAAAGCCAAATTGTTCTCTATCTTTTTTATAATGGGTTTGTATTTGTGCAAAGGGCCACCATGCTATTTCCTTTCCTTGAATTTGTATTTGGTTCCTATTTTTAAGCTCTCCAGTATCATATAATAAATCTTTATACCTGATAATATTTTCATAATCCAGTACATTTGGATGTGTGACTGCTTCCAATGTAGATAGCCACAATGGAACCTTTGGGTAGTGGTTTTTTTAAATCTTTCCCCAGATATTGAACAACACATTTCTTACATGTTGCCTTTGGAAATATGAATATGGTTTAAAATTTCCATCCCACATGAAGGTGTACCAGCCAAGTTGGAGATCAAAACCTTCTAATACTAATAACCTTCTATTTTCTAATTTAACCCAATCCTTAAGACAGTTTACTATAGCAGCATCATAATATAATTCAAAATCGGGAAGGCTAAATCCTTTTTTCTTGGCATCCTGTAATAATTCATATTTCACTCTGGGCTTTTTCCTCTGCCATATAAATTTAGATATACATTTGTTTAATTCTACAAAAAAATTCTTTTCCAACTTGACTGGCACTATCTGAAACAAGAACAACAGTTTTGGCAAAATATTCATTTTTACTATCGAAATACGTCCCAATAGCAATAACTACAATTTGGCCCAATTATCTAAATCTAACTATTTGCGTTAACTTATCATAGTTATCTTTTTTTGTCGACAAACATCTAGCAGTCAACCAGATCCCTAGGTATTTTACTTTATTTACCACCTGCATACCTAATTTATTTGCTAGTTCTTCCTTTTGCTCCTTTGTACAGTTTTTTGTTTACACTTTTGTTTTTTCTTTGTTAATTTTTAATCCTGCCACCTTTCCGTATTCTTCTATTTCTCTTAGTAGTATAGGGCTCACTTCTAAGGGTTCTTCTAGTATAAATGCCATATCATTGGTGAATGCCTGGAGTTTATATTCCTCTTTTTTAATTTTTAGTCCTCTAATCTCTTGTTTTTGCCTAATTTGTACTAAGAGAGTCTCTTCTGCCAGTATATACAATAGAGGAGCTAGGGGGCAGCCTTGTCTTATTCCCTTATTTATCTTTAAGGTATCTATATTTTCCCCATTTATTAATATTTTTGCGGTTTGCATATTATAAATTGTCTTAATAAATCTTATAAAACTTTCACCAATTTTCATGCCTATCAGTTGTTTAATAAGGAAGTTCCAATTCAGATTGTCAAATGCCTTCTGGGCATCTAAAAATATCAATGCCATTGTCTTAGTTGAGTACACTTCATAATATTCTAATATATCCATAATGCTTCTTGTATTTGTTTTTATTTGCCTATGGGGGAGGAAGCCATTCTGATCAGTGTGGATAATTCTACTTAAAACTCTCTTTAATCTTTCCGCCAATATTGTAGCCATTATTTTGTAATCTACATTTAAAAGTGATATTGGTCTACAGTTTTAAATTTTTTGTGGGTCTGATTGTTCTTTATAAATAAGGGTAATATATGCTTCCAACCATGATTTAGGCATGTTAGCATTCTCCAGGGCTTCATTGTACAAGTCCACCAATATCTCCTCTATTGTTTCTTGGAATTCCTTATAGAATTCCGAAGGAATTTCATCTGGGCCAGGGGTCTTATTTGCTTGTTGTATTATAATTGGAATAGTTTTATCTTCATGAGAATTGGGAGAAGGCTGCCCGAGATGTTTGTACAAACTTCTTTATGGTCTGGACTCAAGCCTTGTTTATCTGATCATTGCCTTAGTGATTGATAAGCCCATTGTCCTCCAAAGGTGTCCCCTTTATTCACTACAATGGTGAAATCCTGATAGCAATAGCACCTAGACTTATATACCGCTTTACAGCCCTCTAAGTGGTTTACAGAGTCAGCATATTGCCCCCAACAATTTGGGTCCTCATTTTACCCACTTCGGATGGATGGAAGGCTGAGTCAACCTTGAGGTTAGTGAGATTCAAACTGCCAAATTGTAGGCAGCTGGCAGTCAGCAGAAGTAGCCTGCAGTACTGCACTCTAACCACTGCGCCACCACGGCTCATAAAGAACATTAAATACTTGTGCAGTCCCTCTAATTAGACATACCAAAGCAATAATTGACTAGACCCAAGCTGAAATGGATAAACTTGGTTGGAAAACTAGGAAACTAATGACCATACATCATGTGCTTCAACCAATAAATGTCATACACACATAAAGGTAATAAGAGGAATATAAAAAAACTAGAATAAGAAAAATACAGTTTGAATGACTACATCAGGAAAATTAAGGAGGTTCTGCTTACAAAAGATTGTAAGGAAAGGCTCCCAAAAACAACAAAACCTAAACTGGGATATAAAAAATAAATAAGTCAAAGTCAAATTAATATCTGAAAAAGAGCTTGTTTACATCTAAACATTATGTTTATTGACTTGAAGGTCCCTGGAGATTTGATCTCCAGTTTCACTTTCTTGTAATTTTCTACTAGCAAAAGATCAGTTTTCCTAATTTATATACAATTCCATTAAAGTGGGAGTTAGAATTGTTTGTGAATGTTCCAGCATCTTGGTGGATCTTGGCTGTAGTTGTATTAAAGGCCTTAGCAAAGGATTCAGATAAAATAAACAGAGTTGGAAGGGACCTTGTAAGTCATCTAGACCAAACCCCACCCAAGAGGGAGACCCTACATCCTTTCTGACAAATGGCGGTCCAATCTCTTCTTGAAAGTCTCAAGGGATGGCACTCCCACAACTTCCGAGGGCAAGCTGTTCCATTGGTTGATTGTTCTCACTGTCAGAAAGTTTCTCCTTATTTCCAGATTAAATCTCTCCTTGTTCAGTTTCCATCCATTATTCCTTGTCTGGCCTACAGGCGCTTTAGAAAATAGCTTGACCCCTTTCTCCCTGTGGCAGCCCCTCAAATATTGGAAGATCGCTATCATGTCTCCCTGGTCTTTCTCTTTACTAGACTAACCAAGCCCAGTTCCTGCAACCATTCATTGTATGTTCAAAGCTGCTTCAGCCAGGGAAGAGTGGTTAGAGACATGTTAGCTTCCTAAATATATCAAAACTCTCAATATTATACCTTTGCATGAAAAATTTCCTTAGTATAAAACCTGCCTTGTAAATATCCCCTTTGGTACTAAAATGTTTATCAAGATTAGCATGAGCCTTATTTCATTTCTATCATTAATTGGAACTTGATTGGGCCCCTACATACAGAGATAATGTGATCCTCAACCACCTTGCTAAATCATGGGTTAAAGAAATGCTAACATTAAGCAGCCTCTGCTTATATGTGAACAATTAATCTGTAACTAAAGAAGCTATCAATAGTTTGATAATAGTTTATATATTATGCAAACCAGAAACATTGGAGAAAAGTGTTTCTGGTTTGTTTTCTCCTCCTGGAGAAAAGCCATGATTTGTTTTAGTAATCTTTGTTTTGTTTTGAACAAATCAGAATCTCTGGATTTCCCCATACCATAAAAACCTTGTGCACAGATGTATTGATTTTTTTAAAACTCAACACATTGCTTACTTGCTAAGTAAAACACATTATCATCACTCTGAATATCATCACAAGTGATATTATTTTGCTGTGCAGAGGACAAGCAGGATTGAAAGAAAATTGGGCTGGAGAGAAATTATTTGCAAACTGTACACAATCAAATATATTTCAATAGAATAATGAAACAATGTTATGTAAAAGGTAATAATGCAAAAAGTCTGGCAATTGACTTGCAAAAATTGTACTTTTACAAATCACTGTAAATTAAGAGGACTGATCAAGAAAGAACCAAAGTCCCAAGTTATTTTTAAGGCACTGAGATTATGTGCCATCAAGTCATTTTCAACTTTTAACGGCCACATGGATAAAAGACCACACAGATAGATTCTCCAAACAGATCTATCACTAACCTTTTATTTCATGTCTCCCAATGGTGCACTCATCCCCTCTTGTTGGCCTATCCACCTTGTCTTCTTTTTCTTTTTTTTCTTTCTTTCCTAGCATTATAGCCTTTTTCAGAGTGGGTCTTCATATAGTGTATCAGAGTTTGTGCCTCAAGTGACAACTATGTATTAATTTGCTCAATGAGCCATCAGTTTGTTTTCTTGGCTATTCACAGAAGGCTCAGGTGTCTTTTCCAATGCCAAAATTCAAACCATAGATAATCTTCCTATCCCACTTCTTGAAGTTCAATTTTTGCTTCCATAGAGGGTCACAGAGCTATCAATAGGGGGAAAAATACATTTCAGAATCCAAAGCAATTCCCAGTGAAGCAAAATCTGGTTGGATCCTGAAATCACTTTTTCCTCATTCATGGGAGAAAAATAGGACAAATACTGATCCAGTTGTGTACCTCTTAAGAACTATACTGAATCCAGAAACCTAGATCCAACAGAAGGTGTTAAATTTTTTTTTTGCTGATTTTTGTAAGCTCTTGTTAATACTATTGCCTAAACCACTCTGAAGTTAACTGGCTGGAAGCCATGTTTTAATGAAATGGCAACAGCTGTGTTCTCTGATGGAAATATATTTAACCGTCATCCTGTCTACAGAGCAAGCCTAATGCATATAGTGTTTGTATCGTGCTAGTAATGTAAGTATGCATAATTTATGTTTGAATTTTTTCATTGCAGTTTTACAACTTTTTTCTATTTTTTCTAATTTATTTCAAGATAAAGATTTAGACAGTTTAGAATGTATATGCCCTCAATAAAGACTTAACTTTTGGTTGAAACTAGTACCTTATTATTTTTTTACAATTCAATTAAAAGGGTTGTTTTAATTTTCATTTTGGGACTTTTATTTTTCACTAATCTGTGAATATAGTTAGGTTTCTTTCCTGTGCAATCATGCCCAGCAACCACAAATTATATTAAATGGAGAAAGCTCATATAAAAAGAAGGGATGGAGAGAGATACATCATAAGAAAGTTGAGGTAAAATCAGTGCAAACTCCTGGTTTAAGGTGAAAATTAGGGTCTGAGGGTGTCTGAAACTGGTTAAGGGATCAAATATCCTCTCTCTCAGTGTTCTGCAATGTCTTCTTTAAAAATTTCCACTTCTTTTAACATCAGTCTTACTTAATGCTCTTATTTCTGCTAGATTTACCTTTCCATGTTCTGAAGAACTACCTTGTTTTTTATTAGGGCTTATTCCTTTCTCATTCTAATCACTCTAATATTAAGATGCAACCAGGCCTCTTAACTTTAATGTTTGCATATTTAAAGCTAAACATTCTTCAACAGTCTTAAATATCTTGTGCTACTCATAATAATTTTACAAAGTCATATACCCTATGCACTTTAATGTACGTGTGTTTGTGTATGTATACGTATGCATATATAACAAATGTAATTCAAAAGTGTGAGTGACTTTTAATACCCAATTATAAAATTAAAACAGTTAAAAGCTTAAAAAAAACGGCTCAGCCCAGTTCAAAAACAAACCTAACAATAAAAACATAATACACTACCCTCAGGCCTGAATAGATCCAGATCATAAGAGCTCCTGGAACCACAAGAGAGTGGACACTGTATGCATCTGTGATGGATGTTCTTCCAGAAGGTAGGGGAAACAATACAGAAGGCACAATTCATTGGTTCCCAAAATGATGTTTAATTGAAGGGACCTAAAGCACACTTGCCCTACCTGAACATACCTGGTGGAAACAAATAGACAAGGGGGTTTGCTTAGCAAATAATTCAACATTATGCATGGAATAAGTCAAGCATTATGTTTACAGAATAACAGAGTTGGAAGGGACTTGTAGGTCATCTAGTCCAATCCCCTGCTCAAGCAGGAGGGGACCCTATACCATTTCTGAAAAGTAGCTGTGCAGTCTCTTCTTGAAAGTCTCCATTGATGAAGCACCCACAACTGTTCCATTGGTTAATTGTTCTCACTGTTAGGAAATTTCTTCTTAGTTCTAGGTTGAATCTCTCCTTGATCAGTTTCCATCCATTGTTCCTTGTCTGGCCTTCGGGTGCTTTGGAAAATAGGTTGTCTCCCTCCTCTCTGTGACAGCCCCTCAAAATATTCATATTCCCTTGTTTGTTTATAATTTATGGAGAAATGCTTGTGGTGAGGCCACAGGTGTGTTTGGTTTGGACAGGAATTTGTGCACAAATGATGCTATGCTGGTGATTTGAAGCATATATTGGACTGTATGCTGTAGCAAGAAGTATGAATCTGAAAATTAATGTCTCAAAAGACCAAGATAGTGTGATTGATAGGAAAAATGGAGTGAATTGCAAGTTATAAATACCAAACAGCTAGAGCACCCCATCAAACTCAAATTTCATTGAGAGCTACATCAGGGTTGTGTTTGACCTTGGAGGGCCAGGGGTGGGCTTGGCCAGCACATCTCTCATGTTGGAAGCACCTGCAATGGCCAAATGCTAAGGCAAGACTTCACTAAGACCCTCCCTCACTCTCATTATAATCTCCTTCCTTCTCTCTTTCCCTTCCTTCCTTCCTTCCTTCTTTTTCCTTCCCTCTTCCTTCTTTTCACCGGCAGAGGGCTGCAGGAGGCTGTTGCAGCCAAAAACGGGCTGCAGGGGGATCAGACACAGCCCCCAGCTCCATTTTTGCTGGCAGAGGCACTGTGGGCTGGTCCTTTGCTATTTTCAAGCCGGCTACATCTGCGAGCTGGATCAGGCCCACAGGCCTTGAGTTTGATACCCCTGAGCTGGAGCCAGCTGATTAAAATGTATATTTCAATATTGATTAAAAATAGAAAACCATGAAAAAAATTCAAGGATAGTTCATATGATCATAGAAAGGGAATAGGTACTATATGGTCCGTTGCAAGGAATGTTTGTCAAGCAAACAAAAAGGACTGTGTAAAAGGAGGTACTCTGCCTCTTTGTTATATGAAGAGTTGGCTTATATCAGGAGAAAGAAAAAATTAAGTTGAATGCACAGGATTGGATTCCAGGTGTGTGTCTGTTAAAATAGGAAGTGGTAAAAATGAATTAATGTGGAATGCAGATGAATTGAATACAAAAGAATAGAAAAAGCATACAGCATGCTAAATTAGTAACTAATTTAAGTGAAGAGTGAATGAAAAAGTGGGACAAAGTAGAATAAGATGAAGTAGAAAACTGAAAATAATGGCTGGAACTGATGAGATACAAAGCAAAAAGAGCTAAGATCAAAGAGAAAAAATTTACAAGTGAGAAGGAAGCAGGGATACAAAGGCATTAAGTATAGCAAGCTCTGTTGATGTAAACCAGATGTTCCTTTAATTTTTTCAAAATTTCATGCTCTTTATTCCTATGCTTGTTATTTAACTCTTTTTCTGTGCTGGGAATAATAATGCTCACCCCAAAAGGGTACAGTATGGTATCTATCTATGTATATGCACAGCGAACAGGGCCAACTTTGGGCCCTTATCCTACACGGAACACTTGGCTACATGCTAGAAGAATGTCAGGGCAGAAATAGCATCACAGAAAAGGCTCACAAGTCTGCATCACAAGGGGGAAAAAGCACAATATAACCCATAGGCCCCCATAACGTCCATGCTGCATCCAGTGGAAAAAAGTATGGTAGCTTAGAAGAGCTTAAAAACGAATGCAAACACGTTCTTTTTGCAACTGGCAACCCTAAAACTTTCGCGTTGCCTTTTAGGAGACGAAGGAGGAGGGCGCGCCACGCCGAGAGCTCCGGCTCCCGTCTCCGCCCAGTTCCCGAATTTGTTTGGGTCCTCCGCAGTTACGTCCTGGTGTGGTGGAAGATGGAAGGCTTCAAGCTTTTCCTGGCCTTCCTCGCCTCCGCGTTGCTGCTCGGCTTCCTCTCCGTCGTCTTCGCCCTGGTCTGGGTCCTCCACTACCGCGGGGGGCTCGGCTGGAATGGGGGCTCGACCGAGTTCAATTGGCACCCGCTCCTCGTCATTGCGGGCTTCGTGTTCATCCAAGGGATCGGTGCGTAGCCAGGACGGGGTGGGTGGAGAAGGGTTTGGAGGGCCAGCCGAGCGATCTGGGCTGGGAGTGGGGTGGGTGGAGAGGGAGGAGGTCGCGAGAAGAGGCTGCTGGGCTTTATTTATTTATTTATCCCCCCCCCACCATCACCCTGCGAAGGCGGCAACTCTCATAGAAGCAAAACTTCCACAGCATGCGGGTCCGTTAGCTCCCGTGGGGGGGTGGGGGGGGTGACGGTTTCTTCTGGCAAACTGACAGGCCTCGTCAGTTTTCCAGCCCCGGGTTGGCACTGCAACTTCAAAAGGCGGTTGGGGTCGCAAGCCGTCGCTGGCGAGGGCTGCGGTGGCAAGTTTAGGATCGCAACTGTAAGGTGAGCAGCTCGCTCTTGTCGCTGGCCGTGGAGTTGGACCTTTCCCAGGATTAGGGGAAACCCGCAAAGAGTTGCAGGAATTCTCCTGCTTTGGCTGACCTCTCGCTCTGCCTCTCCCCACCTCCCCACCCCCGTTGCGCTTTCTTGGTTTCTCGAGCAAGCTTTCCAAACCCGCTCACCCGGGAACGGTGCCTGTTGGCGCCCTTTTAGCGAGAAAGCGAGCCTCGCTCCAATTGCGTCCAACGTAAGGAGTAACTCTTTTGAGTGTTGCAGTTGGAATTGGGAGTTGGGGAGTCCTTGGGAGTCTCTTGAGTTTGCTTTGCAGACGCCAAATTACCCAACTGGGTAGACAGACTTAAGAGGTGTTGCAAGACTGCCAGCCGGATTCCTAAAGCGGGCTGTCACGACGTGCATATGATTTTCTTGGGCTTGGCCCCTTTTCTGTTTACCCGTATAATTGATCATATCTCGTCCAGAGCAAGAAGGGCGTGAAGTATTCAGGCTTCCCTGGTGGTTTTTTTTTTTCCCCCCCTCAGTGACTTTGCGTTTTTAATAGCAATGGCTTTGGAACCGTTAATTCTCTGCGGCGACTGTTTCACTGACGCCTTTCCAGACTTGAAAAAGACAAACGCACTCGTGGTTTCTTTGGATTATTTCGAAAATGCCAGGTAGTTGACAAACAGTTGTAAATAAGGGCGGTATTCTGCCTGGAAAGCACAGGAGGGCAGGAGGAAGATTGCTACAAGTATGACTAACTGGGATGGTACAAAAGAAACTGCAGTGTCTGGGTTACTGAAAAACCCCATTGTGTTCTGATGATTAGCACATATCAGTTTTTGTAGAATTGTCTTAAAATAAATATTTGACCATTTTGGTTTTAGTTCATGAAGTAATTTTATTACATTGATGATGCAGGAATCACATCTGTAGAATGTCTTTTAATTAATAATCTACTTGTACTGAATGCTAGATTTGTGTTATTTAAAATCGATTTAATACTGTAATGGGAGGAAAACCAAGCTGGGGACTTTACTTGGTAAAGTAATATAACTGGTGAAAGAAAGAAGCCTTAATGGTAGAAAATCTTAGTAGGAAAAAAAAACCCTAAAAATTAATACACATACTGTATAATGATACTGTATGAGGTTTATAATATCTGATCAGTATAGGAAATCAGATTTGGACTTGCAAATTAATTGTACAAGCTGGGAGTTGTTAGATCTTCAGAGTCCAGAAGAGAAAAATATGAGAGATTTTAAAAGTAAAAGCAAACTGTAAGAAGAGTTGTGTGCTTAATTTTAACAAATCCATTTCTGTTTATTGGGGGGTCAGTGTGCAATTTATCATTCACCTGTTAGAAGGTGTGACTGCAAAATCTTTTAAACTTGTGTGCAATATGCCAGGCAGTGGAAACTTTATACCTTGCCCATTGGCATCTGCTCATGCTCACAGCCAGATCTGAATTGATTCTTTCTCCTAACTTGCTGCGCAATGCCCCCCCCCACCCCCCAATTATATTCATTTACAAGAACACATTTGGAAATCAGATATTTTTGGAAAAGGAATGTGGCATGTTGCAGTTTTGTATGAAATTACACTCATCTATTCAGAAACAAATACAAAGAGAGGCAGGAGTGTGCATTCTCAGGATAAAGGGGGGGCGGGGATGGCAGTTTGCTTTGTGGTAAATAGGAGTGCTGTCAGTGGCTATGTCACCATGGCAGCTACTTATGAAAAATGTGTTCATTTTCTCAAATATAGCCATCAGGTATCCCATCCCATCATTGCCTCATCTTTATTTTTCTCTCTATACATACACACACACATATACATTCATTCATTGGGGGTTAGAGTGGCACTTTAAGCAGATATGCTGGCAGTAGTTAACATTCTTAAGGGATTTTTTTTCTCTATCCAACTGGATTTTATTTTGGTTTCCCATTGTTACATAAGCAATATCTACTGTATATCTGGTATGTTGCTCCTAATATTATTGTACCTGCACATTATCCATGCCAGTAAAATAATTTGGATGGAAAAACTTGCAAACTATTGCAAGCCTGTAGTGATGTAAATAATTGGGGAGGTGTGTTTTATCCTTGCTTTCAGATTGGGGACTATTGTGATACTGAAGTTGGGGGGGGGGGTTGCTTTGGTTTCTATTTGTTTTTATACACTATACAGGTCTGTGGGAATTGGGGTAAATTATAAGTACTGTTAAAAAACAAATACACTATAAATTCATATCGGAATAAATTTGTTGAGGGTTGACAGAAGGGGATTGAGTTTATAACACTATCATACTATACAGTGGATTACTGTAAATATATAATTCTTAAGTATTAAACATAGTGCCATATTTCTATAATAGAAGCTATTTGCACAAGTTAACAGAAGGAAAAAGTGCATAGCATGATTGTGAAAACAAAGAGGCTCTTGAGTTGTAAAAAACAAGAGAATGGGAAAAATGGCTAAGTAGGTTTTTTTTGTAACAGTTTATTTTCAGTTCAGCCAAGGTGCTACTATTTAAGAAAACTTGTGATTCCAGTTTTTATTAGTGTCAACTTCTGCTATGATACATAGTATATTTTGGCAAGATCACCCTATGAAAGGATACTCTAAATGTTCAAATGTTATGAGTATTGGAGGACACATGGGGCAGAATTACATAAATATTTTATGAATGCTTATAAAAATTCATATTAGGAATACATAATTTTTGTGGCTAAGCAACATGGTTCTTAAGTGAGTCGTGCCCGATTTTATAACCTTTTTAGCCACAGTTGTTAAGCAAATCACTGCATTTTTTAAGTGAATTGCATGGCATTAAGCAAATCTGGCTTCCCCCATTGACTTTGCTTGTCAGAAGCTGTCTGTCTGGGAAGGTTGCAAATAGTAATCCCATGATTGCAGGATGTTGCAACTACTGGTATCACAAATATTTGCTGGTTTCCAAGTGCCTGAATTTTGATCATGTGATCACAGTGATGCCATGGCAGTCTTAAGAGCGAGGACCAGTTGCAAGTCATTTTTTTTCAGTGACATTGTAACTTCAAGCAGTTGATAAATGGACAGTTGTAAATTGTATTATGCTTCTTTATATAATACTTACTACAATGGTGCTAATAAAAGGCAAATGGCTGATTTATCAAAATATGATTTGGTAGAAAAATACAAATTGTATTTAAAACTACAATTTTTCTATCAGCCTCTTAAAGATTTTAGTGTAAAATTATCCCTTCAGTTCGAGTGTTAAATGTCAATATTATATTTCATATAGGCATGGGGAAATAGACATTGAGTCCTTTTCCAGTACATTCCATTTGGGGACAGATTTATTTATGACTTCTATAGCACAAGCGACATACATGCTAGTAAATATTTAAAGATATAGCTCTTAGAAAATACATTAGTCCAGATGGAACACTTTGCTCCTTGTTGTTACCAAGAAGCTTATCTTAATGTTAATATCTACCTACCTACTCATGTATTATGACCAATGTATTTATGCACTGCTGCTAAATTCTCTTCAATTTTTTTTACTAGCCTAATTAGAAGATAGATAAAACAATGTACTCTGGTCCTTCTGTGACATACGGGCTCCATGAAATACACATTTTATTCTGTCACTCTCAGCCCAACTCACCTATTTATTTATTTTTTATTTTATTTATTTATTTTTGTCAATTGCTCACACGATAATAGGTATAAGTAAAAAACATAGTTATGAATATATGGATACATATAAGAAAAATAAAACAAATAAAAAAAACGATAGGACAGGGATGGTAGGCACATTGGTGCGCTTATGCAAGCCCCCTACAGACCTCTTAGGAAAGGGGTGAGGTCAATAGTAGACAGTCTAAGGTTAAAGTTTTGGGGGTTTGGGGAAGAAACCACAGAATCAGGTAGAGTATTCCAGACATTGACCACTCTGTTGCTGAAGTCGCATTTGTTGCAATCAAGTTTGGGGTGATTAATCTTGAGTTTGTATCTTTTGTGTGCTCTTGTATTGTTATGGTTGAAGCTGAAGTATTCATTGACAGGTAGGACATTGCAATGTATGATTTTATATACTATACTTCGATCCAACCAAAGGCGGCGTAGTTCAAGGTTTTCTAGGTCTAGAATTTCAAGTCTGGTGGCCTAAGGTATTCTGCAACAAGTAGAGGAGTGGAGAACTCTTCTTGTGAAATATTTCTGGATTTTCTCAACTGTGGTAATATCAGATACGTAATGTGGGTTCCAGACTGATGAACTGTATTCGAGTATTGGTCTAGCAAATGTTTTGTATGCTCTAGTTATTAGTGTAATATTACCAGAGAAAAAGCTACGTAAGAGTAGGTTAACAACTCTTAACGCCTTTTTGGCTATGTAGCTAGAGTGGGCTCTAACACTTAGATCATTAGAGATGAGTACTCCAAGGTCCTTGACAGAGTTTGGATCATCAACAAGGTCTTGACTATTCAGCCTGTATTTTATTTTCTAATTTTTTTGCCAGTATGTAGGACATAGCATTTATTTGTTGAGATTTGAAGTTGCCATTTGTTTGACCATTCTGATACATAGTCAAGGTCTTTTTGAAGGGTAGGAGTATTGTCGGTGTTGAATAGCTTTACATCATCAGCGAAGAGAACACAGTTGCTCTTAATATGATTACAGAGATCATTTATGTAGAGTATGAAGATAGTTGGTCCTAAAACACTGCCTTGGGGGACACCACTGTTGACAGGTACAGAATTTGATAGGACGCTCCTAATTTTGACCATTTGTTGTCTGTTTGACAGGAATGCTTCTATCAAGTTATGCAGGTGTCCAGAGATACTGTAAGATACCTCACAGAATGGTTGTGGGGAAAAGAAGAGAAAAGAATATTAGGGATATTTGCCACCCGAAGTTATTTATAAAAATAATAAAGTGGAGTAAAAAAGTAACCCCACCCTCACCCCTGTAAATTTTAGTGGAAGAATGACGGTGATTCATCAGATTCCTTTCTGAAGCTCCCTGCCCCAGAACTCTCCTCTCAATGAGTAAACTCAGTTTTTCTTCCTTTTTTGCATATTCACGATGTTGTCTTAAGGAAATTTGCAGAAATTTAAGCCATTTATTTCTCCCCTAAAGTCCCTCAAAATTCTTCTGGCCCTTTCCACTACTACCCTGTTTCTCCAACAATACGGCCTCCCCCAATAGGAAGTCCCAGCATGTTTTATAGGCATGAAATGAAATTAAGCCCCTCCCCCCAAATTAAGGCCTATATTAAAACATGCGAAATTGGGGGGAATGGTGGGGGGGGGCTTGCCGTTAGGAAGTACTTTTATTGCACACCCAGATATGGTGCTGGCTGCGTTGACCCTGATACGAAGTGCCCCACCAACGCCGAGGTCAACATCCAAGCCGTCGTCACCCGCCCACCCAAAGATGCAAGGGGGGGGGAATTAAGTCACCCCCGAAAAGACAGCCTAGGCATTTTTTCAGGGCTCAAAACAAAATAAGACCCGGCCTTATTATATGAGAAACACGGTAGAATGTAGCCATTTACTTACATAGTCCAGTGAGGTTATCATGTAGACAGAAAGTGCCTATTTCTGACTTTTTAAAGTGAAATGTGGACCAGGTTTTTTTTTTTAACAGAGTTGTTCTTCTGTGAAAGATGATGTGCTGTCTGATTTCCAATGTGCACATAGCTGATTTCACCCAAACAGTTTTAGTAAATTGTCACAATGGGAAATTCTGGTTTGTCAATCCCAACAATTCAAGATTTGTAAGCAAAATATATAAGCAAGAGCCAACTTTATTGAATCTGGTTTAGAAGATGCACACTGAGCCAGGAATTTTAATTTTTAAAAAAAGTTTTTGTTAAATGTGTTGAGTCAGGCCATCTATTTAATCTAGCATGATTGCCAGTCAGTCTCCAAAATCTTGGGTAGAAAACTTTTATCACTGTGTCTCTGAGATATGCCCTTTTTCTTCCAAAACAAGATTATTTTTAAAAAGGGGGATGTCAATATTTTAGTTTCAATCTGAATTTTTTTCCCTCAGAAAAGGGATAAACAGTAAAATGAGAAAGCATGACCTATTTGTTGAAGGAAATTCTCAGAAGTGTCATATGTCATATGGCAAGAATAGTTTTAACATTCCTGATAAAGCTTGTTTTGTTTTGTTTTAACTTCAGAATTCTTTCTTATTTCCCAATTTCAGCAATTATTGTATATAGGTTACCATGGACCTGGAAATGCAGCAAATTTTTGATGAAATTAATCCATGCAGGGTTACATACCATTGCTCTGACACTTGCTATTATTTCCCTGGTGGCTGTTTTCGATTTCCATAATGCTCAGAAGATTCCTAACATGTACAGTCTACACAGCTGGATTGGATTGACTGCTGTAATTCTTTATGCTCTACAGGTTAGATGTCATTTATAAACTATACTTAAACAGAGAATAAGTTTATTTTAACTTCAATAAAAATGTGCTGTGCATACATTAATTTTAATAAGGGATTTTTTATTTTGCAACTCTTAGACATAAACCTTACAACTCGATAAATTAACCTTTGTCAAATGAAGGAGAGTATACATATCTCAGGATAATGTTATAGGATCCCATCTGGATTGGTGACCAGGATTGGGGTTTTGTCTTCTGAACTTTCAGACTTACGCTGGAGAAATTCCCTGAAGATGGACTCCAGCAAAGCCCGAAAGCTCCGAAGACAAAACCACTTTCTATTTTGAGTATTCTTAGTAAGGAACTTTTTAGTTCTCCAGCTTTTATTAAATTTTTGAGAATTTAATAAAAGCTGCTCTTTCTATATTCAGGTGTCTCATTATACCACCTTTGTAGATTTTTTTTTTCATATAATTTTTAGAATATCTTAGAAATACGTTCAGACTTTGTTTTTAATAGTGGGGAAGAAAGTAAATGTATATCATTATTGTAAAAAATGTATATATAAGTTTGGGAAGTCGTTGCCCTTTAGAAGAGCTCCATGGTAATGGTGAGGAATGTAGTTTAGTTCTACAGAATTTGGAGTTCCAAAACATCCTTACTTCTTCCCTAAATTCACTTGGAGAAGAGGATAGAGTCTAAAAGGATGATTGTAGTCCTGAGCAGCTTGCCCCAATAAGCAACTAATTGCTTATTATAGTAAAAAAAAAAATCACATTTTTTAAAAGGGGGCAGTAGATTTGGCACTGGTAGCCATTCCCAAGTTTCAGGATTATGACCCCAAAAGGCCACAAATTTTACTGGCAGTATTTTTAGAGAATTTCTACTCCGATTCCATGGCTCATAAGATGCAAAATTTTGCAGTCTGGCAAATCAAAATAATGTTTTAATACACACTATACAATTTATTTCTGTTTATCTGTACTGCATGCTAGGGGGCTTGATTGGAATATAAAAATGTAGTCCTTTATCCACTCACAACTAATCACTGAATTCTGTGGATGTGTTCCTAATTCTTTAGTGTCAAGCCCGTCTCCAGTCTAAGAGTTCACATTCTCTGCAATGGGCCAAAAACAATTGTAGATAATTGTAGATGCAGTATTCCTTGAGTTACGACCATATTTGAGCCCAACATTTATGTTGCTAAGTGAAACAATTGTTAAGTGAGTTTGCCCCATTTTACGATCTTTCTTGCCACAGTTGTTAAGTGCATCATTTTACGATCTTTCTTGCCACAGTTGTTAAGTGCATCATTGCCGTTTTTAAGTTACTAACTCGGTTGTTAAGTGAATCTGGTTTCTCCATTGACTTCGCTTGTCAGAAGGTCACAAAAAGTGATAATGCCCCCAGGACACTGCAACTATTGTAAATGTGAACCAGTTGCCAGGCAACTGAATTTTGATCAAATAACCACGAGGTTACTATAATGGTTGTAAGTGTGAAAAACTGTCATAAATCACTTTTTTCAGTACCATTGTAATTTTGAATGGTCACTAAATGAACTTACAAGTCGAGGACTACCTGTTCTTCCTGGTAACAATTTAAGATGGTTAAAATTAGTGGGGAATACTACTGACAGATATTAACTTAACACCAAATAAACATTTACTGTGTTAAAATAAATGAAAGAAATAGAAAATTAAAGATATAAGATAAATAAAAGAAATATTAAGATTTTAAAAATAATAATAATAAAAAAAAAATAGCCTCTGTGTCAGGATTCCACCAGTTGCTCTAATTAAATCATGATTCACGAACCAAACTTCAAAGGATTCATTAGAGGCGACAGACTGGCACTGCCCTGCATAAAGCCAACTCTGGCATACGTAATTTACAGTTACCTGTGACCCTGTTTCTCCTCCCCCCCCCCCCCCGCTCATAAACCAGGTTAGTTATCACTGGGCTAAAGGTTCTCTGCCTTTTAGCTTACAGAGTTTTCCCTTTTAACTTTTTCTTAATTGATTTTTAGCTTGTTTTTAACTATAATTTTTATACCTTTTACCTTTTTATCTGAAAACTTCCCAAAGGTACACAAGTTGTGATGGGTGATATAAAATATCCTGTGGGTTTTAAAAGATTTCAGCAGATAATTTAAGAATCAAGTTTGGCACTGCCTCATAAAGATTTATTTTCAATGTTTGTTTTTAAAATAAGGTATACGGTTGCCATTTACTAAGTTTTATCTATGTATCAGCTTGTTTTAGGCCTTGTGGTCTTCCTACTTCCCTTTGCCCCCCCTTCTCTTCGGACAGCTGTTATGCCAATACACGTATATTCAGGTCTTCTCATCTTTGGAACAGCGATTGCCACAGCCCTAATGGGAATTACAGAAAAACTTTTTTTTAGTCTGTAAGTATTTATTTGGATGTCACTAATGTTTTTAACAATGACATTTACTAATTGACTATTGTTAATTGTTTCCTTAATTTTAACTTATTTTTCCCTGAAGGAAAAAACCTCCCTATAGCAGTTTCCCAGAAGAAGGTATTTTTGTCAATGCTCTGGGTGTCCTGATTGTCGCCTATGGGGCTGTAATTTTGTGGTTAGCTACAAGGCCTCAATGGAAACGCCCACCCGAACACATTTTCATAGCCCATCAAAGAATTGGAGAAGGACTGAGTGATGATGACTGTCATAATCCAGATTTGGAGTTCAACAGTGATGGAGCTGCTAGGAAAAGAAATCCCAAATATGATGAAGTTGGACAGAGATCAACTACGTAAAGAAAGTGTATAACAACATTTGCAATGAAGAAAACTCACTCACCCTATTCTCTCCCAGCTCTTCGACACATTATACTTTGCTTTATTAAAGAATTTTCTGAATAAATGAGAAGAGTTAGTAAAAACTAATTTTAGAAATATCTATGCTCATATGGTGCCACTATGGTAACTTGTACTGTATTTCTTGATAATTTTGAAAAAAACAACCCTGAAATTATCACCAGGTCAGCTGCATGAAATACTTTTTCATTGATTTTGACTGATGGAAGTACAAAATAAACAATTAGGTTTCAGATATCGGAAGAAAGTTATAAAGAAAAAGAGCACTCCAGTGAATAAAATGACTAAATACCTTGATACTTGTTATGGAAAAAAATCAAACTTGTTTCCATAACACTATGGAACTTCTGGCCATCTTGCATGATTGATTCCACAATTCATTCTTAATCATTATTTCTTGACTTATGATGTTGCTTTCCATTGGCACTGGTGAAAGAACTATGTGTTCTGCAGTTCAATATTATGATTATGGTGGCCAGAAAGAGAAGGAAGAGACAAAGCAAGTGGTTGTGTGGGTGATAATTTGATTGCCCTGTCTAGCTTCTTTTTTCACATAGGTGCCAGCTTCTCATACAAACACATCTTCTGATATCATAATAGACATTATTGCTATAAGGCAATCAGTATTGTTTTTGCACAACCACATTTAAATAAATGTTGGCTTTATTCAGTATCTCTATTATTTGGATTAAATATTTTGTTGGAGTGATTGCAGATTATAAGGGAATGTAGTGTAAACTCGAACAGAATAGAATAGAATGAGCTGGAATGGACCCTGGAGGCCTTCTAGTCCAGCCCCCTGTACAAGCAGGAAAGCCTATACTATTTCAGATAAGTGACTGTCTAGACCAGGGGTCTCAAACTTGTGGGCCAATTGCGGCCCGCAGGATGATAGCCTGTGGCCCCCACTGTGATATGAAAGTATAATATTAGTGTAGCCCACAGGGAGAATGGACCTCTGAAGGAAGTCCCGCCCGCCGTTCCTCGTCATGGCTTCTCCACTCTGAACTTTAACAAGTCCAAGTACAGGTCCAGACTTACTGATGATCATCTTCAAGCCATACTGAGGGTCTCAAGTGCCCCCTCTCAAGCCAAATGTGGCTCAGATATGTGAGAGGAAGCGTTGTCAAGTCTGGCAGCAAGGAGTAAGCTGGAGAAGCCATGTTCTGAGGAATTGTTCATGATCTTCATTCAATATTCCATTCATGTGTTCAGGACAGTTCATGTATTAGAGAAATCATAAACTGTTGATGACATTTGAGGATATTTTTTTAACAATGTTTTTTGTGGAATCCCTTATGCGGCCCAGCCTCACCCAGCCTCTGCCTCCAGCGGCCCCCAGGTAAATTGAGTTTGAGACCCCTGGTCTAGACTCTTCCAGAGATGGAGCACCCATGATTTCTGGAAGAAAGCTGTTCCACTGGTTATTGTCCTCACTGATAGGAAGTTTCTCTGAAGTCTAGACCTAACTAAACCTAAACTAGATATAACTAAATTAAAACTGCTACTCTAAATTTTTATTCTTAAAGAATGTCATTTCAACATATGTACATTCAGGAATGTTGAAAAAGGGGGGGGGAATGAAATATTTTTTTCATGGATAATACATGGTGTATGTTTGGCAAAGAGCAAGCCTTCCCTCTGATCTCATTTTCCTCAATGAACAACTGAAGCTGTTGCATTAAATTCTAGTTCTTCTGAACTGATGATAGTTACTACACATTTCGATAAGCTACTTATTTTTAGGAGGAAGAGCATTTACTTTATGCTTAGATTTCAACAAGCTTTCTTCAGAAAAAACTATACAATATTGAAAATAATTTGGACATTCAACCTCCATTTTATGATGCTGTGTTTTAGGATTGTCCAATTTATTTGTTTTATGTTTTGATCTGTTAGATGTGCAAAAGATCAGGTCCACAGTGGAGATTCAATTAAACTTATTGCCAAAAGCCTCTTCACAGGAAACTTCTTAGCTAACATGTAAGAGGTAGATAAGGGTCAACAGCATTGGGGGGGGAATCTTGGACTTAGTTCTCTTGTGACTACATATAGATTTTAGACTGATCCCCCTTTTCACTCCACCCCCAGTTTCTTCCATCTCTTCTACATTATTCTCCTTTTATAGTGTCTGGTGACATCATTAATCCTAAACTGGCCCTCCGTGTGGTACTGCCAGCTATAAGCCAAATCTGTAGTGCTTACATTTTCCCAAGGACATTAAATACAGGCTTATATAGAGGATTCATGGCATTTTATTTTTGCTCTTCATAACTTTATTTAGAAATTATTGAAGCTAAAAATGCTATCTACTTTTACTTTTTAGTTTAATAATAACTAGCGAGACTGAGATACTCTTTAGCTATTGTTACAGAGGACGAGCCATGGTGGCGCAGTGGTTATAGTGCAGTACTGCAGGCTACTTCTGATTGCTAGCTGCCTGCAATTTGGCAGGTCAAATCTCACCAGACTCCAGGTTGACTCAGCTTTCCATCCTCCCAAGGTGGGTAAAATGAAGAGCCAGATTGTTGTGGGCAATAGGCTGACTCTGTAACCCACTTAGGGCTGTAAAAGCATTGAAGCAGTATATAAGTAAGTGCTATTGCTATGTTACACAGAATAAAACATGAAACAATCTTATTCTAGGCAATATTGAGAAAATATATTCAGCACATCCTTGATTACATTTTGAAAAGACCATCTAAATATTTCTGGATAGTATGGCATGGAGTACGTAATGGGACTTTAGGGAAGCTAATCAGATTTTTGAATGATCAATTGCAGCTCATTTGGAGAAAAGTTCAAAACAGCAGCAGCAAACAGATTCTTTTAAAAAGTACTCTTTTCTCAATACTTTTAACTGACTTTTAAATAGATTTGGCTTTTACTCTTAATTTGTAATGTAAATTCAAACATTCTAGTGACATCTCAAAAAATTACTACGTAGTTTCTGAAAGAAAAACAAGATATTTCATGTAAGTGTCCTTATCCTGACTAGTTTGCTATTGTGGACAGGAAAACAAAGTGAGCAGTTAATCTGCCAACTTTATGTGCCAGAAATTGTCTTTTCTATCCTGTTTTGCTGCTGGTTACAGTGTTACTGTGAGGCATTATAAGAGTGACCTTCGGAAACAGTGGCCTTCCTCAGACTTCCTTTTCAAACAAGTTGGGATTACAACTTCCAAAATGAAAATAATGAGTTGATATCTCAATATTCGGTGAGAACTGCTGTACTGTAAATGATAAGCCCCATCCCAAACATCTTCATAGCCATTTTCTATGATAACAGCTTTAGAGAAGCCAAGGTTCTTCTCAGCATATTAGCTTGAATGCTTAGTAGGGTAACAGTAGAAGATGTAAAACTTTGCAAACTCCGATCTCTACAGAAGACAGTGGGAAAGAAAGAATGTGCCTTTATATTTTGAATTTTTAAACTAACATGGCAGAATTATTGATACCAAAGATTGTTTTATGGGGTGTTTCTCGACCTTGGTAACTTCTATGATGTATGGACTTTATCTCAAATTCCCCAGCCAGCATGCCTTAGATCTTAAAATTGCCAAGGCTGAAAAACACCAGTCTGACATATCAGTGGCTGTATGTGATCTACATCTCTAAAAGAATGCATGCTGTACTATATATTAGAATAAACAGTATAATTTTAATAAAAAGCAAACTTGGATATTGCCAATATTACCACAGAAATATTTGGAAATCCATTTGAATATATGGGATCAGTAGTACTTTGTAAAGTAAAAATTTTGTAACTTTTTATATTACAATAAAAACTATTGAAGAATTTACAGTGTTCTATGCTTGTAAGAATTGCTAAAGTGTATGCTGATTTGAAATAGAATGTGGAAATTGCACAGGATGAGTGACAATCATTTTTTTCTCTGTTAGAATAGATGGCAATTCCTTCTTATCTAATATTATTAAGATATGTTGATTCTTGAGCCTCTGAGTGGATTTTGAGGATAAACAGAAGTCTGTTACATGAATACTTTACTCGGGCAATTTTGGATTTTTGTCCTAGAATTGCAAAGGTTTCAGCTGAATTCATCATTTACACACATTATTTTCTTTTTCCATTTATAGGAACCAAGGAGTCATGATACCTTCAGGATCTGAATACAATGCATAACCATAGCTAGTTAGGCATATTGAATCTTAAAACACTCAAGGGTTGTTTAGGAATTAATACAGGCAGCTTATTAACTGTTAAAGTTATCATGCCAAAAGTAGTTGAAGATTCTTTTCAGCTGGTGAGAAAGATGGCAAAATGCCACTATATAAGATAATGTATATGTGTTGATTTATTTTTTTATAATGAAAAGAAACCTTACTGGCGATCATATATTAAATTAAATATTAGCTTTCACACAACAAAAAATTACAAGGAAACAAAGTAATCCAACAGGGTAACAAACTACAGTGATTTCCATTCTACCAGCAGTTTATGTTAACTGGACCATATGAAGATAATTAAACTGTCAGTTATTTATCATACTAGTTCCCTCTATTTTGACAGTTCCAATTTAAATAAGTTAAAGTACTATATTTTTTTAATGTAACAAAAAATTAAGAAAGCAATTGGGTTTATTTTGCATTGATCATATGTAATGTTTCAGAAATCCCAAAGTAAGGATTGCCTTATCATAAGAACGAGGTAGGATCAGAATCATGACCTTAGTGATTATACCACATACACACACACTCACACACACACAAAATGCAAGCTCTTAAATCAGGGTACAGCAGAATGTAAATTGTACACTTGCAGTCATGAAATTCCCTTGCCAAGAAACCTTTATTGATATTTCAGTCCCTGAGGGAGATTCCTTTTTTTTCCTGTCTGTAGGGCTCTAATGTTTGGACAATAAGGCTGGGCACTGAATGTGCTGTCCCAGCCAGTCTATGGGAATTGGATAGTTACTTAGGAATTATGAGCTGTCCCCTTAAGGGAATGCATCATGGGAAATGTAGTTAAAGGTATCCTGGGAAATGTAGTTCATGTCACGTGGCCACATCTGTAATCCCAATTGGTCACTAATTTAACCATGGGTTGGGGGAGTTTTTGCTCACTTTTCCCTGAACTCCCTAACTCATGGCAGCTGCTTTCTTTCGCTACGAGGTGGGTTAGGAGATAACCATCTTTTACGACAAGACAGATATACAAAGGATTGGTCATTAAAGAAGAACTTCATCACAAATGTGAGTTATGAGGACACCTGATGAACCAATAAATGTTCTTTGTTATGGGCGTCTTGTTATCGATCTGCATCTGTACAGTTCATAAATCCACCTCTGTACAAGATACAGAAAACAGAAAGGAGAATTACTGAAAAAGGAGATGGAGAGCAACTAGAAGAGAACGGGTATGGCAAAAGGAAGCAAAATGATGCGAGGATATGAAAGGAGGAAGAAGCTGCTCACAAACAGCTCCAGCCTTTTTAAAACAGGCCAGGCATTTTGACTCCTTTTAGATTCCCAGTGAGTCTTAAAAATTCACTTACTGGGAAAAGCAGTTCCTAATACAGCAAAGTTTGCCAACTGTCTCCCAGAGTTGAAGACCACTTTGTAGAGCCAAGAACAGAAAGAACAGTCCCCTAAATGCCATGGCATGGCACAGAAGAGCAAACAAAGAAAATACAGCAAGCGTATACCAAGACGCCCTAAGAAAATATTCAAAATTTTAAAACAAAGAAGCACAAGCACACATCTTGGATAAATGGGCATATGTGAAATGACAAATATTTTTGGAAGAGAATATTTGGAGCTCAGAGTTGAGTCCTTGGGCTAGGGGTGGGCTTCAAAATTTTTAGTAATTTTAGCAATCCCCAGTTGTTGGAAGGGCATGGCCTAGTCAGCCTCCTGCATGACCAGGGATGTGTGTGTTTTTGCCCTCCCTGATTTCCGGAGGCTTTCCTCAAGCCTCTGGGAGGGTGAAAATGGCCTCCCTGGTCTCCAGAGGCTCTCTGGAAGCCAGAAACAGGCCTATTTCCAGCCTTCCCAAACTTTCAGAAGGCCTGTTTTTCATCCTCCTCGAGCCTCCCCGCACACCGTGCACTTACCTGCATCCAAAAGGGGCCACGTGGGGACTCCTGGGAGGGGAGGGGAGGGGAGGGGAGGGGTGGGTGGAGCCAGCCAGGAGTGGGATTTGGGGGTTCTCCAAACTGCACAGAATCTTAGCTAGGGGCTCTCCTGAACCCCTGCAAACCCCCACCATCCCATCCCTGCCTTGGGTGCTCTCTGAGCTTGGTTGTTTGCTTGCAGACATTTCATTACCAAACTAGTTAACATCATCACTAGTAGGAGGGAATGGAATTTGCTCTCATTTTATATGCTATGACTTGCCCTGTCAATGTTTTTGGGAGTGATCTTGGTGGTTCCTTGATTAGACTGTTGCTTACTAATAACTTGTTTGTGTGAAGTCATAGTTGCTTGATTGGGGTATTGTTTTCTTCTTGATTGTTGGTCTAGTGTTAATCTTGGTTTTAATCTCTGCTCATCAGGATCTTGATTCTGGTGGGGAGGTGTTTTGCTTCCTTTTGGCTTTTGATTATCTCTTTTGAATGTCTGGATGCCCAGCCCTGCTGAAATGCTCTAGCAACAGAGAATTCCAGAAGCCCGACACTCAGACAAATCAGCCATCAACAAGCACATAAAGATAAACAACATCTACATACCACTCACAAGAGCCAATCAAAAACTCAAGACAAACAGGCTATCAGCAAACAACAGCCTAAACAATGAATGCCCCCACCAACATTGACAGGACAAACCACTTGTAAACAAAAACAGAACAAATCCCATCCCTTTATAATTAATTTTTAAATCACTACATCAAATCTCATTTTTTGAATTTTCACTTCAACTTTCACCTTGGTGCAAAGCTTATGCAATAGCAATAATATTAACAAAAAAAGGATAAATAACAATGCAGATGAGTTAGGGACTATAACATTATGTATGTATTTGTATATGGATATTGTATCATTTCCCCTTTTGGTTTGTTATACCTGTTTTTTTACTTCAATTGATTAAAGACAAAAATGGGGGGATGCAATATGGAGTAGATGAGCAATTAAACCATTTCAGTATGTTAATGATGCCAAATGTGGAATAAGGGACATCCCATTCTCTACAATCCAGCAAAGACCAATTCACTTATTTCAATGATACATACCTTTAACTTGTATTGACAGTGAGCGAAATGTCCTTTTTATCAACAATTGAGATATGGACTATTAACAGTTAAAATAAAGTCTATTAAGATGATGAATTTTTTTCTTTTTCACTTAAAAATGTCCTCTCAATAAACAAAATTCAACATAGACTGAGGATTACCTTAATGCAAAATGAGTTTGATAAACATAATTAATTTCTCCTGTTAAGTTATCCTTGGCTTCTGTCTGTGGTGAATTTCCCTCAGCAATGTGATGACCCAGGGTGGAATACAAAAGCAACAAAGTCACAAAAACAGGTGAAGTCCCTTCAATTCCTTCAACTTGGCTTCAAAGGTCCAATTATCATTGACTGGAGAAAAAACTCTCCCACAAACAGTTGTGAAAAGAAAGAATTTCTGTTCAAACTCAAAATACATATGAATTATAAATAGGAAAAACAATACAAACCACACTGAAGCAATTAATATTATTTCAATGCTTCATAAGCTAGTATGTGTGAAATTATCCTAAGAATGAAAATCTTTTGCGACATCATAACTGCTTATTTTGCACAAAGATAGAAAATACGGATAGACCTCACCAATTTGAATATCACCTGCTCCTGCTTTTGGGGATTACATCTTTAGAACAAAGACTAAATATAGCATAGTGCATAACCATAAGAGTTAAACTCATTGGTCCCAAATGCTTTTGCACAAGTACTCTGCTTCCTTTGAGACCTCCTGCTAATAGAAGTTGATGGAACAGCTGCAAGGAGGAGGGAGAGGTCAGCAGGTACCACACTGTCAATCTCATCTAGCCCAGGAATTGCCAATCTTTTGGACCTCAGGGACCACCAAAGTCATAATTTTAAATCCCGTGGACCACTAATATGAATTTTGACTGATAGTGGCTTGCTGACGTTAGTGGGAAAGTCGGTCCTATATTCCAGAGCTGCAGTAGTCACAGGACTGGCCCTTTGGTCATCCCAGAACAGCTCCTCCTCCACCCGGGTGCACCGGCCTGTCATGGACTGGAGGAGCTGCTCCGGGATGACCAAAGGGCCAGTCTTGTGACTACTGCAGCTCTTGAATATGGAACTGACTTTCCCACCAACATTAGCAAGCCACCTTGGGGTGGATTTCCCTCCCCCGCCGTTGGTCTCACCTTCCAGTTCCAACTCACGTGATTCTACTCAAGGTAAGATTTGTGCTTGGCCAGCGGGTGGATGGCCGTGTGGGCAGCACAGCCTTATGTTCCTGTGCAGCCTGGATTAATTGCTTTGGGGGAGTGCTTTGGGCGGGAGACATTTCTCTGTGAATCACCAAAATTTTCTCGTGGACCACCCGTGGTCCCCAGTCCACCGGTTGGCAACCACTGATCTAGCCTCAGAAACTCAACAGGATTGTGTGTATGTAGACACCAGGAACTGAGTTTGACTTAAGGTAGGTAATTTAGTACAGGTAATTCTCTCTTTATGACCTGGCTTAGGACTGGCAATTCTTACCACTAAGCAAAGTGGCCAATAAGCAAAAGATCAGGTGACCCCACTATCATAGTGGGAACTGTGACAGCAGTTTTGGCAGTCCAAAGCTGCAATCGTTAAGTGATTCAACCACATTTGTTAAATGAAATGTGTGACCACAACTTGCGACCTCCTGCCAACTTCCTCATTGACTTTGCTTGTTCAAAGCCAGATGGAAAGGTTGCAAATGACAATCGCATGTCAGTGCTACCACGATAAATACACAATGGTTACCAAGTGTCCACAATTATGAGGTCCCAGTCGCAAGTGTGAGTATTGGTTGTATGTATTTTTTTCAGCGCCTAACTTGAACCCTGAGTTCAAACACTCAATAAATGAATGTTGTTTTAGTTTTACTTCTGGTGAATTCATGGGTATATAAATACAATTTTCTTGGAAACGATAGAAAAGTTGTCTCTCACTCTCTTCTTAGACAGGCAATCCTAATTTAGCAACTGCCTTGGACAGCAACTGTTTGCAATTACAACAATAATGAAAATGTAACTGCAATCAATTCTCACATGTTCAACCTTTGCAGTCATTAATTAAAGCAAACAAAAGCTGAAGGAAGATTGTAAGCACAGTTGATGACCAAATCGTCAATCCCAAGTGTGATAGGCTACCTGCAGAATGTTTTTCATCAACTAGTCTGCAATTTTGACATTTCTGATCTTTCCTCTAAACGTTAAGAAAATGTACTTAGCATTCTGAGTTCAAATTAGAATTCCTTTTCACTTGTATGATTTGCTTGTGAAATATATCCTAAAACCCAAGTTGGTAATCTTTTTAACATTCATCTTCTCCCAATCATTTTTTTTTATTTTTAAGGCCTGCATTCTTCAAATGCAAAAGCACTACTGTTTTTATATTTTTATGATAGCTTCCCTGTACTACTTAATGTATTTTATTATTGTGGTTGTTGTTTTTTTAACAGTAAAACAAGTCCTGGATAAATCATCATTATCGTCATGTTTGCCTAATTTTTTTATATTTTCATTTACTGTATATATAAACAATATCCACTAGATGGCAAGCATTATCAAGCTTATTTGTCAGCTGTCTCTATCCCTCAGAGGCCCCTGCTCTTGAAACATCTATGGTACAAAAAAGAATTATTACACTAACACTGTATCTATAAATAACCCAGTGCTCTCTAGGTGTTTTGAGTTGCAATGCCTACAATCCTTTGAATCTGAATTTTCTGAGTAGGATTGATGGAGAGTGAAGGCTAAAACATTTGGAAGGCATCAGGTTGTCTATAATCCTGGGATATATTTGCCATTTTGTTTGAAAGGATAGATACTGAAGTGAAAGCTCACTAAATTGGCCACCAAATGAGAAGAGAGCACTCATTGGAAAAGATCCTGATGTTGGGAACGACTGAAGGCAAAATGAGAAAGGGACAGCAGAGGATGAGGTGGTTAGATAAGGCCATCTAAGCCATGAACGTGAATTTGGACAAACTTTGGGAGACCGTATGGCGCAGTAATGGCTAACCTTTTCCTCATTACGTGCCGAAAGCGTGCGCATGTGCCTGCACCCATGACGCAATGCACGTGTAACCCCACAACCCCTCTCCGCATGCGCCTCTCGCGTGCCAGCAGAAATGGCTCTGCATGCCATTTTCGGCATGCGTGCCATAGGTTCACCATCACAGGTATAGCGCATCGTATGCCAAGATTGGGTGGCCTGCCGTGCTATGACCCATAGGGTCATGAAGAGTCAGAAATGACTTAGAAACTGAACAATATATTATCTATTTATGCTTCTTTCTTCATAGTTAGAACGTCAGCTGCCTTCAGGATATGTCTGGTCCAATGTTCTTGATTATTTTGGTTGTATTAGTCCATGGAAAAGGAACCTCACGTGTGAGATAGATCAGTGAAAATATAGATTTAGCTGAACATTGAAGTGAAAAAATGAAATCAAATTAGTTTGCAGATCCCAAAAAAAGGATGCACACATGACAGGGTTTAAAAAAAAAACCAAGCTACTTTGGATTAAAAAGAATGTGTTAATTTAACACTAAAAAGAAATGAGCATATAACAGTGCAGTTCCCCAGAAACTCCTACCAAAATAATAGAACGTATATTTTAAATAGTTGTCTTTTTTGCACTTTGTTATCACACAGGCCTTGTCATTTTCTACCCTCTCTTTGGTACAGTGTTTCTTGCTAGCTTTAATTCCACCACTTTTAGTAATTGTTTTGATAGTATTTTTTTTATTATACCTTACTATACCTGTTTATAGAGTTGTTTTTATTCTCCCCTTGAAAGCTGTAATAGGACAAAAAGATGAATAAGAAGCTTATCATGTTTTAGAAATCTAAGGTCATCTTTTAAAAGGTTAGCACCTGAGCATACATTAAAAAAGAAGAAACATGAAAAATCAGGTAAGTAAAAATGATATTCATCCTTGCCATTACAGTGTCATTTCTATCCTTTACATATGCATACATCTATATCGGATTTATCAAAATTCAATGGCTGGCTCCATGCTTGCTACATATTACAGTCTGATCAGTTTTTTAGTCAAAGGAACCCCGCTGAGATGACAACAGTTACAAATGGTTTTATGCAGAAATGAAAATTGTTCCCTTATTAATCTAGGCCACCAGTTCCTTTATCAGATGCAGCAGAACCCAAAATTGTGGCTTGCAGAAAATAATTGAATAGAACAATGGTATTGTTTAGCTCCCGCTCTATTTGCTTTTGTGCTCTCCCTGGGGGAAAAGCCATTAGCCATCCTTCTGCTTAATGAAGTTGCTCCTTCTTTGCATCTCTCTCCGAACAGAGCAAGTTAAATCAGCAGGAATATTCTTCTAAGAGCAACAGGCTGCATGAAAAGAAATACCCAATCTTTCTCAGTGTTTCATTTATGTCTGGAATTTCTTTTTTTTAAAGTGCACCTTTCTTTCCAGAAACTGGTGGATATATTTTTGGGGGGTGGGGGGTGGGGATACCTTTAATAATCAATTTCAGGAGTGTTGTGTATACAGTAATTTAATAAAAGTCTGAGCTTGAGGTAAAGTGCAGGGTTCTGGCCCTGCACTTCTGATTGGCTGTCGGGCGGCTAGACCAGGATTGGTCAGCTCTAGCAGACCTGATTGGTCCTTAACTAAGTGTTCCTATTGGTTGAAAGAGCTAGCGTTCCTAGTTCGTTATTGGTTGAATCATACAAAAGATGCCTATATAAGGCAGAGTTAACCGTTGTTGTTATCTAAGTCACGATGTAAATAAAGAGCTGAAGTTCACTGTCCAACGATTGTCTCCAGTTACTTCGACCCATGCCCAGTACTTAACACTGGCGACGAAGGTGGGATATGGAGACGCCTGAACTGAAGAACTGAGAAACAAAAAACCGAGCACGTGAAAGACGGCGCCAACAACGGAAACCATGTCCGGCGGCATCGTACCACCCACTCCGTTCGACCCAGGTCAGGAGGATTGGGAATCCTACATGGATCGTTTTCAAATGTTTCTCGAGATGAACAACCTTAAAGACGCGACACCGGCAA
>BHEV01004397.1:0-49366 GCA_004319985.1 Emydocephalus ijimae
GACACACTGTTTGTATATTTATGAAAGAAAGCTGGATGTTTTTATGTTTTGTTTGTTTTGTTTGTCTTTAAAAACTAATAATTTTTTTTAAAAAATTGTCCCCTGGAGACATTGTCAACACTCGGAATACCAAGTGTAATTTTTGTGATTTTATTCTCTAGTCTATGATGGGTGTTCACACTACTGAAGAGCTTTTCAATGCAATACTCATTGTCATTCAAATGGTAATAACTATTAGTCCAATTATCATGCTTTTGTTTAGAAGCCAGGTACAACCTCCATGTGTCCTAGACTAAAAACAACAACTGAATAACAGCAATAGAAAGAAGAAACCCTCTCACCAGACAGTGATGGGATTAATTATAGTCCAGATCTTGCAGAAAATAAAATATTCTCAGAGATGATCGATAATGGGAGGAGATACAGAACCCTCCAACAAAGCTAGAACTGCGAAGACTTCAGATAAAGTTTTTCTCTTACTGAGGTTGGCAAGAAACATTAAAGCATTCATGAGATCTTGATCTATGATTTAAATAACCATCTGACAAGAATGTATCCATGCAATTAACTTCAATTACATAGAAATTTGACAGATCGAGATACAATGTTAAACAGGCAATCTGTCCATTATACAAGATTTATTTCTTTGCTATACCAGAAACCTCTATTTGACAGCATGCTTAAGGAGAGTCCAGCAAATGGACTTTGAAGACAGCACTAGAAGAACTAAAGAAAGATAAAGCAAGGGTCTCAAAATAGCACAGCTTGCTTTAGTCTCCTCCTGTATGCTCCTCCTCCTCCTCTTTGCTATGTAATATCTTTCTTGCTCAGGCTGAAATAAAACTCTCACAACCTCCACAACTGAATGGCAAATCAGAGGGCCAATACTGTGTGACTTAACAATATCCTGTCCAAATGAACAAAGCCTTTTTTAAGAGATGTGCCAAGATGGAGTTCTATGGTTTGGCATCAATCATGATTCCAAGGCAGGGAATGGGGTGTAGTTATTGCTATCAAAAACAACTACCACCACAGCTCTGATGGATTCAAGGAGCACTGCATATAGCAAGTTGTGAGACTTTGTTTATGAAATTGGGCTGCAAGGATCAGAGGGTATTAATGCTAGTGTCCTGGCCACTCTGCAGCAGAGCAACCTATTTATCTCAGTTACTTCAAGCTATGGCTGATTTGGCAGTGACATTTTCCAGTCTTGGGGGAGTTCAGTTTTGGGTGGAAACTCAGAGGCAACTTGGCAGTCCACAGCTACCGTGGGTGCCATGGACTTGACCCTAAGGATAGGCCCAGTCCACTGTGGAACTTATACATTTGTTCTGGTTTTTATCTCAGTACAGTGATGATGTAATCTGAAATGGGGTGTGTGTTACAATTTATACCTGGTCATGTACAGGTCATTCCCTTGGAATTCCAGTTCCAGTTCCTTGAAGTCTCTCTCTTGATGTATCAGCATAGGTTAACCAGAGCTTATAACTTTTCCTGGAAGCAATGTGAAGCAGCATTGTAACAACAAGGCAAACAATATTATTAATGCTGTACTGACTCTGAGCTTCTGATAATGGAGAATAAGAATTTGGACCTAGGCTACTTTAGACTACATGTTTATGGTCATATTAAACATTTAAATAGAAGATTGGCCCAGATATTTTGGCCCATCACAATATGAGATTAGGATTGTCCTGCTCTTTAAATCTGAATATTCGACATTGAGCAAAAACTAAGATAAAACTATGTAATGCCCATTTAATTGTTTAAGACATTTGTAACTAAATGTATAATATTGTTTGTGAGTATGTTAGAAATATGTTGCTAGGGTCCTGAGTGTGTAGACAGCTAATGTCAGGTTGCTGGCTGAAACCTGAATGATGTGTAGTGAATGTTAAGTAGTTAAGATAATCAACAAAGAGAATGGATATGAAATTAAATTCATGGAAGATAAAAGTAGTGAGACTTGATAGGCAAAAGGGAGAAAATAATTGCAAGTGTGTAAAAATATGAAGACCTACCAATGCTAGAAGAAGACCAGTGAGTAAAAACTAATCTATTTCAAGAAATAAATATTTGACATGGGAAGCAAAGGGTACTTCAGAAATATGTGTGCTAGAACAATGCAAATAGTTTTAAATCCATGTTTGAATGGAGGAATTGCACTGAATATAGAAATAGGTGCCTAATACATAAGAAAATTGTCTAGATGGGTTGGTCATTTAGAGAGGAAGAATGAATACTGAACTGCGAAATATAAAAGAATGATGAATGCTCAAGAGGAAGAAGAGTGAATGAGTGAATGGAGTGATGAGACCCTTAAAAAGATACAGATAGATGTTTAAAGAGATCACAGGGATAAAAATTAAATGTTATGGAGATTTACTAAGTCTGCATTACTATTACGATTAATCCTCCCATCCTTCTTTTCACTCATCTCGTCCCACTTATGATTGTATAACTGTAAATTTGTTGCTTGTATCCTAATGATTTGTATTGACTGTTTCCTGGTATGATTTGATTGCTTATTGTACCCTATGACTATTATTAAGTGTTGTACCTTATGATTCTTGACAAATGTATCTTTTCTTTTATGAGAGAGAACATATGCACCACAACAAATTCCTTGGCCAATAACAAATTCTATTCTATTCTATTCTATTCTATTCTATTCTATTCTATTCTATTCTATTCTGTTCTGTTCTGTTCTGTTCTGTTCTGTTCTGTTCTGTTCTGTTCTGTTCTGTTCTATTCTATTCTATTCTATTCTGTCTAATAAAAGGTATTGCTATCAACTAATTTAGCCATTTATACCCCATGCTTTAATTTCTTTCACCTATTAGTTCTTCATCCTTTTTTGTCTGCTCAGCATAATGTTTACTACTCAAGGAAGTAGTTTGATGGATATATACATATGAACTAAACTGGACAAATGGTTATTCCTCCACAGTGGAAATAATATGCTTGAGATATTCTGCAGCTAAAATATAAATACCTAACATACACACTAAACTCTAGACTACTACATACATACATATGTGTGTGTGTGTGCATGTGTGTGTGTATGTGTGTGTGTATACACTCACATGGATTCCTCAGAAATATCTAGAGCTTATTCTATTCCTATCTATTCTCTATCCATTTTTTAAAAAAATATTACTAAATTAGTTTTTGCTTTCAGGTGTAGTTTGAGAAAGGGGGAATTTTTGGTGAAGAGAATTTAACAATTTCTTCATTTCTGAGGAAAAAATTCCTCTAATGAAGCTTTGGGAGAAAATAATTAAGTTACTTACCCTTAGCTGTTGTTATTACAACAATGATCTGATGCTATTTGCATTTTGTGACACAGGGACATTAAATTAAAAAAATATGTTTAGCACCTGAGCTAACACTGGCTGTTAGATATCATCTTTACAAGATTAGGTAAAGTGTAAAATGTGCAAAGTAAATTTGCAAAAGATAAATATCAGGACTATCACCAATTATCAAAAATAAGTACATTTGAAATTTATATTGTGCAATACTGATAGTAAGTCCTTCATCGTGGAATTGCCGGAATGGGAAACATTAAAGTGTGAAAAGAGAGCTTGCAAGCAGATGAAAACACCCTGAAAGAGGGAGAAAGCAGTAAGAAAAAGGAAAGACAAAGGGAAATGTATAAATTAGCCATTTTCCCCAAGGTTCTATCAGTAATCAACTCTAGCTCCATATGCCTTCAGCTGCAATCCCTAATATATTGCCAGAGGATCAAGCTATCCCATATGAACAAATAGCAGACTATAAATCCAACTGGAAACATGATTGATACAGCCAGGTTACTACAAAGGTGTGATTCCTTTGAACACTGCCCATAGTTTAGTAGATACCAGAATAGCCAGTCCCCTCTTTGGAATTCCCTCTCTTTTCACTTATTTTGGCTTGCAAGGCCAGGTGATGAAACCCAATCAGATCTGCCTTAGCAAGAGTCTAAGTCTTCTACATTAATAGAATACCACCATTAAAAGTGGTTCTGGATTTACACCCATTCAATTAATTAGTGACCGTTTGAAGTTATATGTTGGAGATGACCAGGCTGAGTCCGAAGGAATGGTCAAATGAGTTATCAGTCTGAGTCCCTTTGTGCCCACAAGAGATCTAAGTCCAGCCCACCTTAAATTCTATTGACACTTATCTACCGCCAAATCGCTCTGTTAGTAGTTCAGATTCTTGCAGATAGCATAAGTTTACAATAAATCTTTATATTCATTTGAACTGCCTTGCACTTTCTGATTTTTTCACGCTTGACATAATAACAGCACTGAAAAATAGTGATGTACAACTGATCCTCACACTTATAATCGTCTCATGAGCAAAATTTAAGAGCTTGGCAAATAATATGTATATATGACAGTTGCAGTATTCCTGAGTCACATGATTACCATTTATGATTATATGCATTTTTGTTGGCAGGGTGATGTCAGCCTTCCTTACACAGCTATTAGCTCTTTGAAATTTCAGCACTTTCTTGTCTTCATGTAAAAGGGGCAAATGGTTGAGAATGAGGAAGTTTCATTCTGTGTTTGAAAAGCATAAATAACTTTCTAGGATGTTTGTAGTGGAGATGAAATTGGAGTCTTCAAGCATTCAAAGATCCTTTGTTAAATAAATGTGTCGTGTCCGTTGCGGAAAAGGAGACTCCTGGCTGCTTTCTGGTGAGTATGGCTGGTTTCTTTCTATTGTTTCTTGGTTCCCGGGGTATTCCCTCCCCTCTTGGTATGTGTTGTGGGGCCTGTCTGTGTCTGTTTGCGTGTCGGTTGTGTTTCCTGTGGTTGTCCTCGATCTTATTTGATCGATGTGGCGTTTCCATGCTCATCCGTCGATGTTTGGAGGCGGTACAAGTGGGGACCTGTCAGCTGGGTTATGGTTGCCGGTACCCAGAATGGGTCTCCGGTAAGGTTCTTTGCGTAGACTGCGTCACCTGGGGAGAATATTCGGTTTTTGCTTGAGGAGTTTGGGGGTTTTTCTGGGTTGTATGTGGGATGCAGTCTGTCAAGTGGGGACCTTAATTTCCTCCCCATTAATAGTTCTGCCGGGCTTTTGTTGGTGGTCGTGTTCGAGGTTATGTGTTGTATAAAGAGCATTTTGTTTATTTTTTCTTGGATTTCCCCGTGTTCAATTTTTTGGATGTTTTTTTTCGTAAATTGAACCATCCGTTCCGCCCTCCTGTTCGCCGCCGGATGTGCCGGTGCTGTCAGTGCATGTCGTATGCCCCGTTCCACAAGGAATTTTTTGAATTCCAGCGAGGTAAATTGGGGCCCGTTGTCCGACACGATGACATCTGGGAGGCTGTGGGTTGCGAACAGCTTGCTGAGTTCCTTGGTCACGGCTTCCATGGTGGTGGTTTTCATGTTGCTTACCTCCAACCAGTTGGAGTAAGCATCTACCGTGATAAGGAACATATGTCCTTTCGTGGGCCCGGCAAAATCTATGTGGATTCTGGACCATGGGCCCCTGGGGGTTTCCCATTCCAGGATTGGTGCTGCGGGGGGACTCAGTCTGGTTTCTTGGCAGCGTTTGCATTTTGCCACCCAGGTCTCGATTTGCTTGTCCATCCCTGGCCACCAGGCATAACTCCTGGCCAGGGCTTTTGTCCTAACTATGCCCGGGTGCCCTTCGTGTAACAACTCCAATACCTTCCCTTGTAACCTATCCGGAATAACAACTGTATCCCCCCAAAGTACACAACCTTTTTGTAATGAGAGTTCTGTTTGCTGGTTCTGGAATGTCCTGAATGCCTCGTCGTCGTATCTTTCTAGCCACCCCTTTTCTACCCAATGTAACACCCACGCCAGACGTTTGTCTTTATTTGTTTCGCGGGCAATGTCTGACGCGGTTATGGGTAGATCGGGCAGAGTCTCTATGCTGAGGGTGGCTGTCGTGGGTGCTGGGTCGGTGTCCAGGTCAGGTAACGGCGTGCGGCTCAGGGCGTCTGCATGGGTGATCGTCTTACCGGGTCGGTGTGTGAGCCGGTAGCTGTAAGCGGCAAGGAATTCGGACCACCTTGTCATTCTAGAAGATAGAATGTTTGGGGTGGCCCTGTTCCCTGCCAGGATTCCCAGAAGCGGCTTGTCATCAGTGATGATTGTAAACTTGCGGCCGTAGAGGTACTCGTGGAACCTCTTTACTGCGGCAACGATAGCCAGGGTCTCTTTGTCCAGTTGACTGTAGTTTCTTTCCGGTTTGGTGAGTGTCCTTGAAAAGAAGGCGATGGGTGCTTCTTTTCCGTCGGGGAGCATGTGGCTGAGGATGGCGCTGACGCCGAAAAGTGAGGCGTCGCATGTGATGGCCAGTGGTAGGGTCTCATTGTATTGGATTAGGACAGCATCCGAGGTGAGCAGGTCCTTGGTTTTGGTGAAGGCAGCTTCCTCACGTTTCCCCCAAGTCCATGTGGCCGCCTTGTCCAAAAGCCTATGCAAAGTCTCCGCCGCAGTCGCCTTTTGGGGCAGGAAAACATTATAAAAATTAAGCAGTCCCAGAAATGCCTGCAGTTCTGTTTTATTCCGTGGTGTTGGGGCTTCTTTAATGGCTCTGATTTTTTCTGCGGTTGGGTGGATGCTGTGTCAGTCTAGGAGGTATCCCAGGATTTCGACCCGTTCTGTGTACAGCTGGCATTTATCTTTTTTCACCTTTAGCCCGGCCTCTTTGAATTTGGTTAGTACCTCCCTTAGATGACCCTCTAGTTCTTGTTGGTTGGCCGCTGACACTAGTACGTCGTCGAAGTAGGGCACCACCCCCTTAATTCCTTGCAAGAGTCTCTCCATGAGGCTCTGGAAAATTCTCAGAGCCACGCTGACTCCAAACTGGAGTCTGTTACAGTGAAATGCTTCCCGGTGGGTGACTATGGTCTGCGCCTCGGCGGTTTCTGTGTCGACCGGCAACTGTTGATAGGCTTGCGCCAGGTCGAGCTTTGCAAAGACCTTGCTCCCCACCCCAGTGAGTGTAGGAGGTGCTGCACTACTGGGAAAGGGTAGGCGCTTTGTTGCAAGGCGCAATTTAGGGTGGCCTTATAGTCCCCGCAGATTCTTACTGACCCATCGGGCTTGACTGGGGTGACTATGGGGGTCTCCCAATGGGTGTGGTCGATTGGTTGTAGGACCCCTTGTTTGACGAGCTTGTCAATTTGCTCGTCGATTTTGGGCCGGAGTGCAAAAGGTACCTGCCGTGGTTTTAGGTGTATTGGGGGAATGCTGGGGTCTAGGCTGAATGAAATAGGGGGCCCTTGGTACTTGCCTAGGGTGCCGTCGAACACTTCCTGGAAGTCCTGTGCCAGTTGCTCCTCCCAGTCAGCATCTGTGACGTGGTCGACACCCGTAACCTCGATCCCGAGTGGTGCAAACCACTGTAGTACCAAAAGGCTGGGGTGGTCTCGGTCCACAATCGTCAGGGGAAGCTTTTGAGTGGCCCTTGAAGGTTACCTTGAAGTGTCCAGTTCCGACTACTGGGATGCGGTTCCCCTGGTAGTCTCTGAGGATGAGTTTCTGGGTTTCCAGCCTCCTCTTGTGGATTTCCGCCACCAACCGCTTGATTTCTCGCCAGGCAACCATGGAGAGGTAGGACCCGGAGTCCACCTCCATTTTGCATGGTTCGCCTTCGATGCCCACTTCTACGTACACCTTCCGGGCGTCTGTGGAGGATGAGTGGCCGATGATGACCGTCTGGTGGGTTTCCTCTTTCTGCCGGGTTTTGCCGCTTCGTCGGTTCCGTCCATCTCGGTTCCAGCGATTTTCGGCTTGGCGGTCTCTGGTCCTGCGGGGGGGTGTGCCGTCTCATCTCCGGTTGCTGTGGTCTCGCCGACGGGGACTGTAGGCTCTTTTCAGTCGGCAGACTCTGGCGATGTGACCTTTCTTATCGCAGTGCCGGCAAATCGCATCGAAAAACCGGCACTCCGATTGAAGGTGGTCACCTCCACACCCGGCACAAGTGGTCCCTGACTTACGACTTCACCGATTGCGCTGATCTCGTCCCAACTGGAGCTGATGTATTTCTTCTTCCTCATCTGTGGTGTCGGAGGCGGAGTGGAAGTCGCAATGGTGGGCAGTGGTCTCTTGGTGGCTTGCTTCTGGGTGAGCCTTGG
Organism: Emydocephalus ijimae; assembly: GCA_004319985.1. Lineage (NCBI taxonomy): Eukaryota > Metazoa > Chordata > Lepidosauria > Squamata > Elapidae > Emydocephalus > Emydocephalus ijimae. The sequence continues at coordinate 8,114 of BHEV01004397.1, forward strand.
TCGCCCGGCCCATCTCGGTGGTTGCTGTGCATTCCCCGGTGTCCGGTCTCTGCATTCGGTCCGCCGATTTCCGGGTTGCCTCGGCTGCGGTGGCTTCAGTGAGGGCGTCGGTGAGGGCGATGTCACCTTTTGCCATTAGCCGGCTTTGTAGGACTGGGTCTCTGAGTCCGAGCATGACACGGTCCCGCAAAGCTTCGTCCATGTTCAAGAACCCGCACATGCCCCCTAGGCTCCGCAGATCAGCCACAAAGTCGCTGATGCTCTCACCCGATCTCTGGTCCCGCCGGTAGAAGTCGTGCTGCCTGATGAGGGTGGGCACGGCGGGGGCATAGTGGTTTCGGAGCAACGGCTCGAGGTCTGCCCAGTCCATCTTCTTCACGTCCCTGGGTTTCACGAGGGCTTTAGCCATTTTGAACACTGCGGGCCCGCAGTGTGTTAGGAAGACGGCTCTTTTCTTCTTCCTGGTTGCATCCTTCAAGTTGCTACTTTCAAGGAACATTAGGAATCGTTCTGTGTATGATTCCCAGTCCTCGGTAGCGGGGTTGAAGGGTGCGGGTGGTGCGATGCTGGCCATCTTGTTGGTCTCATTTCCTCATCCTACTTGATGGGGTTAGTTTCGGGATCCCACCTTCGTTGCCAATGTCGTGTCTGTCGCGGAAAAGGAGACTCAGAGACAGTGACTTGGTTTCAGCTCTTTATTAGGTTTCTAGATCAGCTCGGGGTTTAAAGGGAACAGCCGCGGCTTTTATTCTCTAGTCGCGGCAGCCGCGGCCAATGGCACCACTTTGAATCTCCCACAATTAGTTTCCACCAATTGCGGGAGATTCATTAAGGGCCAATCAGCGCGGCCTGCTTGGCCAATGAGATCGCCATGCGCTTTGGCCAAACACAGCGCGGCGCTTCCAAGTATGTTAATGTCCGTACAGAACAAAATGACAGTTCAGAAACATAAAACATGAGATCTTCAAATAAGGATACATTATTTGGATTTAGATGGATATTTGTCTACACACACACACACACACACACACACACACACACACCAAGAGTATGAGCCTACAGGGCAAAGGGAGGGAGCTCATTTGGGAACCAGCGTATTCGTATAAAGCTTCCTCAAGCAGAAGATACTTGTTCCTCACTGTCTGCACTCACTGTCTGCTATGGGGAAGCCAGTTCCAATCTAGGAGAAATTTTCACTCCCTTTTGTGTTGCTTTCCCACTTTGATTTCATGTTTGCCCATCTCGTGCCTTCCAGCGCCCCAAGCTGCATTCCATTCTTTGAGACCTTCTTTGCCTCTCCCTCCCCAGCTTCTCCCCACATCCCCTGGGCCTGTGACACTTGTTTAGTGGAGACAAACCCCAAAGGGCCTATATGTTTGCCATGGAAACAAAGGCCTGTTTCCAAACACTGCTAAAAATAAGCGGCTTCTCTCTTAGGCCCTTTAACGACCTGCTCTATTTATCTGGAGAGCAAGGAACGTCTTTTTAAAAGCGTTAACTTTCAGTTCTAATTATTCTTTATGAAGATGTGTCATGGATAAGCACAGCCCTTTTATGTTTATTTATGATCTATAAATATAAAGGGGGTGGTTGTGTTTCCCTGGAGGCCAGAGACGTTCCTCTTAACTGCAGCAGTTTATGTTTTTCTTGCTAGTGGAGTCCTTATAATTCAGTGTTGAATAAATAGTCCCTTGGTGTTGTCTGCAGTGGCTCCAGAGCTCCCTGCTGAGAACCTACCCTTAATACAAACAATACGACACATTTATTCTAAGCTGACCATACTGACCTCCAAAAGTTTCCTCCCTCCACTGGGACTGCTCTGTCCCTTTCAGAGCCCTGAAAGGCTCACATAAAAAGCCTGCAGCCGTCCTGCCATCCACAGAAGTAGGGTGGGATGGGAGCTGATGGGGAAGGAGGAAGAAATCTGCAAAACCTTGACCCTTCCACCTTCAAACAAGAAAAAAAAATGGGAAATTTGCATTTTAACTCTTCAGCATCTGCCTGATCCTTTTAAAGAAAGATGATTTCTTTTTCCTGGTGGGGAGAGGATCTGGACCCATGTCAGTCTCACCAAGCTGAGGGCCAAGCAAAGAGCAAGATCCCTACTGTGAAGGCAGGCCAGCCCTTTCTTCTTGCCAGCCCTTGCATTTTTACTCATCTAGATTGTTTGGAAATGAAATACTGCAGGCTCTCTTTTTCCAGTGGCCCTAGTCCCCTCTCCCAGCCTTCCTTTTTCTGCCATATCTGTTTATCTTTTAAGCTTACCCCCTCCCTGCTAGACACTGCTTTTCAATTGTGGACTGGGTCTTTGTAAAACAGCAGATCTTCGCAGGATAGAAAATGGAGGGTTGAATGATCCAATATCCTGCCCAAATAGGCCAATCCTCCATTGTTTCTTTGTCCATGAATCTCGATGATTGGCGGTGGGGGGGGAGGTTGTTTCTTATTAAATCATCTGTCACTTTAAGGAGCAACAACTAGATTGTGCATTTATATTCTAGTAACAAATAGCAGGATACTACAAAAGGCAAATTTTCCAGTCTAATGCAAATTAGGCATATATTATCAGATTATAAAAAAGGTTAGCTTTTTTTCCCTCTAAAGAAAAGATTCGTAATGTGAAAATATCTTGTCCCCATGACCTATTATACCACTCTGTTCTCACTGTTTGCAAGTTTTCTGCAGTGAGATTTATCATGGGGTGACACACATGCACATACAGACACACACTGACACACACAGAGAAGCATCACTTCCATATTGCAGAGAGGAAGATTAATTTGCTCCGCCAATGTTGTTTATTTCGCTCATAGAATATCACTGGACACAAAGTTAAATAAGTTAAATGCAAGTGGAGTCATTACAGTTAATATGTTTATTTTTCATGTTGTAAATAACCAGCTCTAATTTTGGTCAGCTAATATCTCTATAATTAATTTATAAAATTTTATTACAATGGTCTTTTTTATATGAAGAAATGTAATGAAAATGAAATAAAAAGGGTGCATTTTCCATAATAAAACAGTTCTCAAACCACATTACACAACCTGCAATCCTTCCATCTTGAAACATACTTCTGTAGCACTATAGAGTTCTCCAAAATTTCTTGAAATAATAAATTTTAATTTGTCAGGAAAAATGAATACCATGGGAGTACTCACATTAAGTATAATTATTTTATGTGAATTTAATGAAATCAAGTTTAGCTCTTATCCTGGCCTTAATAATCTCTATTCTGGCTTCAAAATGTTGTAACTGTAATAATTATTAGTAGATTTTCTGAGACTAAGGGCAGATTCAGAAATGCAGTGGTGCTCTTTCAGTATTCTATGTAACAAAGATACAATTCATGACCATGCCGTATCCATGTTTTAGAGTTGCAAAGATATTGTATGGCTATTTATTCCTGCACTTCCTGTTCACATAGGTAGGGTGGGAAATGTGATGACACAAAGCATTTTATGATTAAGGAAAACATTGGAGGAGGGAGTTGGAGGAGAAAGAATTTGCTAATGTGGAACAAAATTTTCTTTAGGAAGGAATTTTGTTTTTTCTTTTAAAGGAGGAAAAGTGATTAGACAATGGACAGCCATTTGCTGCACTACTGTCTCTTCTTTCGCTTCCCTTCAAAACTGACTGGGCTTGGGATTAAAGGGTGGGTTACAATGGAGCCTGACAGTACATTACCCATTAATGGTGCTGAATGTCTTAACAACTCAGCTATTGGAGATGCATTCAGAAGAGCATGTGAACTTCTTTTCTCCTTCAAAGCTCCTGCTAGACCATGTTTCCTTTTGTCGCTTAAACTTTTGTGTTTACAAAAAAGCTAACACAAATTGTGCCACTCTGCTTTACTCTAGCTGGTTTTCTGTCAGACACTTCAATGAAGAGAAGTCATTGGTTTTAAGTTAAAGGGAAGGGGAAATCATCCATTAAAAATACCAACACATTTTTACTTATTAAACATCTCATTTAAGTTTAACATAATGGAACAATGGCCTGTCTGGTTACTCTTGTTAGGGCAATGGTGGCTTCTTCTTCTTCTTTTTAAGCAGAAAGTTTAATGAAACAAGAATCAATGCTTATTTAATGTTGACATTCTAAAAGAACTTCAGTGACACATAGCAACCACCACATCTAAGTAAACCTAGAACAACCACCACAAGGATTTTGATAGGATTCTGGTTTAGTTTTATCCACAGTGACATCCTGTGCTATGTTCATCCATATCGTTTCAAGAATAGTGAATTATGTAATTATGCAAGTAATGTTGTGTACATCCTTCAGTGTTTGTCCCACAGATTTCAATTTCTCCGGTCCAACAGATTGGGCTAAAAAATATTATCTCTGCAGGCTGAAATTATGAACATCTATGAATGTGTCTGTAAAAAGTGGTGATTGTAAATCTTTGGTATTCATTCCCAAGAAACAAACTGTTTCTTAACTTAGGTTAATATTGCCAAAGGAGAATAGGAGAATAATTTCTTTTAATCAAATACCCTGGAGAATCCATTCTTGATTTTAAAGCCACCTTAAAGCAGTCTTAATCAAGACGTCTAGTGGTAGAGTTTGCCTACATCAGTTCCTGAAAATTTTTGCTAAAGGGCTACTGTTGATCAAAAGATCATTTTAGAATTGATAACCAAAGAAATAATTGGCACTTCTTGAAATTCATTGATCCTTTGGTCAACATTTAGCTTAGGCCTGAGGCAGGTAAGGAAAGACTTGACTGGATTGAATCGCCCCTCTTTGCTGCAGTCATGTTTGTTTAAAGACATAACCTAGAGGAGAGAGAATATGTTTGTTTGTACTCCCCAGAATGAAAAGCTCTCAGCTCCATGAGAGTTCCCTTATTCTTCTGTCTAATATCTCTTCTGAAGCTCCTATCCTCCCACTCTCTATCCCGTTCACCTCTCCCCACAAAAAAAACAACAACACACACACAACAACAGAGGTGGAGGGTTTTCTGTTTGTGCAAGCAGATTGCTTGTTCGGGATGCTCTTGTGGCTTAAGTTTATTGTTTTATTTTCCTTGAGCTCCAAGCATTTGAATTGCAAACAACGCCTCCTCTCTGAACAAAGTGCTGGATCCAAAGAGAACTAGACAAGCAGGGCTCTTGAAATGGAGTGCCATTTCTTTAGGCCTGGAAAGGAGGGGGAGGGGGCTGCTTTCCTTTCCGGTCTCTTGCATTGTTGCCGGAGATGTCCCTGAAAGGGGAAGGAGGAGAGAGGGAAGGAGCCCACTCATGTGTGATAATCAGAGATATCCTCCATTTCATTTATTTTATTTCCCTTTCTAAGAAGCCAACCTCCCCTCCCCCCAAAGGGAATTAGCAATTACAGTGTTGTGAGGCAGAGGAATATGCACAGCCTAGACAATGATGCATTGTGAAGGTATTTGTGAATTTAAATTTTTTTGGCTGAAACAAGCTTTGCATTCTGAGAACTTTCTTCTAGATAGAGCTCTGAGAAAGCTGAGCTTGTTCTGATTGTGAGAGAAAAAGTTATTGCATCTGCTCACTGATGGTGTCTCTGCAAATGTACATAAATGGTGACTCTGCAAAATAAGTATCAGGCATGTTCGTTTATTTATCTTATCCTGCCTTTATTATTTTTGTAATGATTTAAGGCAGTGACCATACTTAATACTCCTTTCTCCTCTTGTTTTCCCAACCACAACAACCCTGTAAAGTGGATTGGAGGTAAGCTCAAGGTTAACCAACTGACTTTCATGCTTAAAGTGGGAATTCTCCTGGTTCCTAGCCTGGTGCCTTCACCACTAGAGCAGACTGGATACTTGATCTATCCTTGCAAAAATATATTATATTCAATAAAGTGGGTTTTATGTGCTATCATTTTAATGTTGTATATCATTTTCTCTTCTTATGACCCAAAAATATTTGCAAGCTAGTATGGAATTTATATTGCTACTATTAAAATATTAGTACTGTGGTGGTACAGTGGTTAGAACTCCATTAATAATAGAACAGACACTATTGAGTCTCAGAGCCTCCCAACTCATAAATGGCATCCAAGTTAGGTGATATGAGTATTCTTCAAAACTATTGTGAGCCATGATGGCGCAGTAGTTAGAATGCAGTGCTATAGGCTAATTCTGCTGGCTGGCTGCCAACAGTTTAGCAGTTCGAGTCTCACCATCTCAAGGTTGATTCAACCTTCCACCTTTCTGAGGTCAGTAAAATGCAGAACCAAATTATTGGGGGCAATATGCTGACTCTGTAAACTGCTAAGAGAAGGCTGTAAAATTGTATATAAGTCCAAGTGCTATTGCTATTTCACAGTATATTCCGAAATGTATTGATGATTTTTTGAGCACTCTCAGATTATATACCTGTTCTTTAAGAGAAAGTGCATTTATGTGGATAATCCTCTGTAATTTTGGGATAAGCAATCTATATTTCCTATACTGTACATAATTATAACAATAAAGTTATTATAGCATCTGACAATCATTTTGTTTCTCAATGCTCAAGAGAGACATTATGAAAAAGATTTGAATTTGATTCATATTATATATAGTTTAAAGGGTTGCACTGCTGCCTATTCCTGTACTAGGCAAGTCTGCTAGATCTTACTGATATGGAAGCAGCTCTGCTGAGTATAGACAATAGAAGAGCAAGGGGGCAAATGATGTAGCATTGCAATAGAAGTATGAAAGGATGGAGCTTGATTATGAAATTAAAATACATACTTTGCCATTGTCAAGGTTAGAAGCTGATGCCTAGACAACCGATCTTGTTTTTCTGAAAGGCTACAAATCAGAAACCAGACCTGAACATGTTATATAACAGGGGTGTCCTATATGTCACCACAGTGGTGACACATGACGTATTGTGACTTTTTCCCCTTAGCTAAACTGGGCATGGGCGTGGTCAGCATGTCATGCATCCAGCCCAGGGGCTGTGAGTTTGTCAAATTCATAACAGGTGATCTACATTCTGCAGATGCTAAAGAGTTTGGTCTGACTGAGGTCCTGAAAACTCTCAAAAAGCTTCTATAATATCTCTCTTTATTTAATTAGTTCTCTAGCATCCTTAGTCTACGTCTGTTGAATGCTGAGAAGCTAAACAGGCCAGAATTGATATCTTCTTCCTAATATGAAATATAAACCCTTTTATCCAGTTAAAACTCCCTTATCATTTAAGTATACGATCTTTGAGGAGGTGAGGTACTAAGAAATTTTTATTTTGCTAGATACTTAATATTATAACATTTATGTTGAACAACTGGGCAAAATAACAAATCAGTTTCCATTAAAAGGCTTTATTTCAATTATTCCAGATTTTTGGATGGCTTACAAATTTAACAAATCTAACCCTCAATCTATTTTTATACATAGAAATCATATGTGTTCTGTTCAAGCAAGTAATATGTACATAATTAAATTAGATAAATTTTTACTGATTTTTTTGAAATATCATTTACTTTTTTCCATTTTTTTCTGTTGTCTTCTTTTGCAAAGTAGTGGCCTTTTTATATTTAAATATTAAGTTATTTAGTTTCACAGTACAAAGTATTTCTAAAATCTTTCTTGTGTTAAAGCAATTACCAAAGAATTTGACCTGATGGAAATGAAAATTGATATTAAAAATCCCTTTAAAGAGAAAACTGATTATATGATTGTATTAATCCTACAGAATAGGAAAAAAGTAGAGACAATTAATTGCTGATGGTTAAAAAAAGACCATAAGGATTTCATTTAAGATATTAGAGACTGAAAAGAACAAAGAAGTGATGCTACCAAATGTCAAATTACATTACAAAGCCAATTGCCCAAATTGGAAAACAAAGTGGAATATATCATCTTCTGGCTAGATAATCTTTGCTGAGTAGCAGGATTTCCAGATGGTTTATGCAAATATTTCAGGTTTGATTTAGCCAGAAACTGACAATAATAAGAAATCATCCAATAATAAATAGTACATTAAAAGTATCAGATGGAAGAAGAATTATCACCTCTTTCTTTATTATTAGACATTTATAAATATGAAATTGCAAAGTAACCCAGTCAGTGGAGAAATAAATCATATAGACTGCAAGATTGAATTGATAATAAGACAAGAATAAAATCTCTTTTTGGAATGCTTAGAACCACCTGGTCAGTTCCAATGTTCAAATAAGCAGCATTGTTCTAAAACAGGGCTGTCAAACTCCCAACACATGGGCCAGATGTGTCACGCACTGGCCATGCCCACACTTAGTTTAGTGAAGGGGGGGAAAGTCCCAATATGTCATGTGATGCCACCGTGACAATGTGGCACCTCTGTTCTAAAGGAATTATATAAACAAGGTGGGATTCTTAGAGGTTGAGCTGAATTTGAAAACCTTAAAACACAAAATTTGGAGCATGTGCTGGATCTTATTATAACTTTCTGGTGAAATGTGACTTAGAAACCAAACAAGTAAAAGGCTGCATAATTAAATGGATGCAGAATTCATAAAGAACACTTAGCATGCAACATTGGAGAAAAATAAATACATTTACAATGAAAATTATATTTAGATCAACTGGTATATTTTACCACTTCAGTACTAGTTGCTACAGTTGATAATTCATGGGTGGTTTATTAAATAGCTATTTCTTATTGACCAAATATAATGTTCATTTTATTTTATATTTCATTATGTATTGATTATTCAAATCAGTACATATAGATTAACTTGATTTTAATGATGGTTTATCACTGTAAGATAATGTTAGGCACTTAAATATATAGGACTAACTGAACATTATTCTCAGAATCTGGAGTTAGTTTACGTAATATCATACTTGTAAATCCCTCTTCTATTTATTTTGTGCTTTTTAATATTGTTTCTCTTCTTTGTTCCTCTTTTGATTCTGCTTTGTTTTTTTTAATGTTCAAATAATTAAAAACAAGAGTACAGAACAAAGAAACAAATACATTTATGCTATTGTGATCTCCCCTAACTTTTTGTCAGTTTGATCTAGTAGTTAAGGCACTAGGTTAAAAAGTGGCAGAAGCTCTAGTAAAAAAAAAAAAAAGTGAAATTGGAGAACCAAGAGGAAAGAGTAGGAGCAAACTATTATCCAAAAGCTCCATTACAATGATAGATTTACTTAAAGCAAAACTGCTAGTCCTCCATGCAATTTGGAAAGTCTAGAATAAGCCATAATTCAATATAATGCCTCTGGTGAGCCTCTCCAAGTTCCACAAATCCTTTTGAGTTAATAATGACTTGTTTTCCCAACTATACATTCCCTCAGGACTATATTGCAGCTGCAGAGGGCAGCCTTGTGATCCTAGGAAAACATACAGTGATTGTTGAAGGAAAGGCAATGTGGACACATCTGCATACTCTGAAGAATCCTTGTAGGGCATCCTTAGTGGAGTGTCCTTGGGGGGGGGGTAGCATCTTTTTATGATCTTGGTGGCACCTTTTCTGGCACATTAACAACCTTATCTAGTTGGATAATGAAAGATCTGCAAACAACAAAGCTCAGAGAGCATAGACTCTACAGTTCTGTCCAGAGTTAGAGAGGTTCTCTTCAACTGGCACCATTTTGCTTTTGAACCTGAAGTACTGAGCATCCCTAACATGATTCCTGCTAGCAAAATTCTCTGTGAACCTCACTGCTATCCAGAGGGCAGCTTACACTGTTACCTCTGCAGGCAGAAGGCAGCCATCTGTGGTTTCTTGGGATGCAAAGAACATTCACATGCCTTGAATGGAAAGCAGCTCATTGGAGAACATTCAAGCATAGAGTCCTGCAGGACAACCCATCCCAAGGACCAGGTATCTTTGTGCCTTGTCCTAATCCCTGACACACTCAAGCATATTAACTATGTTCTCTTTTGTGATTTCAGGTGATTCTGCCATCTGTCAAATACAGTAGCTGAACACAGGGAATGGCTAAGCAGTGTACCTGACAAGACTCCCATCTTAAGCCTGCTACTTTGCCATTTGATATCTCTCCCCCCCCCCAGTTTCTGTGAATTCATAAACACAAAAATAAACCTGAAAAATGTTTCAAGCATGCCCTCCTGCAAAACACAAAAAGGTTATTAATTTCTCTCCACACATATGTGTGCATGTACTTATTGGTTAATTAAACATTCACCATGATGGGGAGTAGAGTGTTTGGGGAAACTATAAAAAATGCTAACTTTAAACAAAATAAATGTTCTTTTTTTTAATGGTGGCAGATCAACCCACCATTGGTGAAGTGCATTGTCCCTGCATGTTTGCCCATAGATATGGAGAATGTTTCATTATTACTGACTTCCATGCTAGTGTAGCACCACTTGAAGACTTATCTCTGGGTGTGGCTGAAAATGGGAGAAGCATGTCAGGCAGTTATTCCACTTTCAAAGCCCAAAGTTATTTGAAGAATGTCTGCTCAGGCATATAGTAGCAGAGTCGGAGGAAGGTTTCCAAAGGCCTCATTTTAATCAGGAAGCATTGTGGCTATAAGCCCCTGCTTAGAGGTCTGGGTCATTCAGAGGCTGGTATCTGGAAGGTTTGTGAAATAGGAATAGAATAGCACCAGCAGTTTGTAGCAATACTGGAGCGATTAACTGCATAAATCTGAGTGATCATAAGGTGGCAGTGAAGATTTATGTTGCCCTGTATATCTTCATTGCTTTCTAGCAGTGATTAGCACACATTGAAACAGTCTGTCATACTCCTTGCAGCCTGCTTTTGTTCCCATCTCAGCCAATATCTAAGGTTTTTTTTTTCAATGTGATTCAGTTTTGATGTTATACAACTTCACTTTCCTTTACCATATGGTATCATAGGACAATGTACTTTCATTAGTTGTTGATCTCTTCTTTCTATACTTTTACATGGATAGCAAAATAATGTTTATTTCTTTTTTATGGAGGAGCAATTTTACTTTCAGTCAGCTTTCAGGAGCATCTATAATATCTGTATATGTTTTCATCTTTTTCTTCATTTTTAATCACATGCTGCGAAGTAACACTAGCACAAACCATCACAATGTGTTTTATCCTCCACTCTACAACTCAGTGCCAAAAGTGACTCAGTAGGATGTCAGTTCAGCTGTAACTTAAGCAAAGATCAGATAGACAAGTGGTCTGGAGGAGGAATTCTGACTTATCTAATCTTGACACCTTCAGTTCCCATGGGCTACTAGAACAATCTGGAAAGGACAGAACTAGGCATGTCCTCACAGTCACAAATCACTGATTAAAAACTCATCTCCTCATTAGGGACACAGCAAAGCAGTTCATGATAAGAAACAGATTAAGGTCTTAACAACACAGCAGAGAAAAAAGGACTTAATAAAATATCTTCCTCATTTTATTAATATTAATTAATAAATGGCACAACGATTTGACAGTGGGACAGAGTACAGCAAAACATTTTAAAGCATTTGCTCAAAATTAAAGTGATGACTTATAAAAGGGGGGGACTTAGCTGGGTTCAAGTGAGAGTGTTGGTGTGTATGCACTTAGTCTCTTGTGGAATCTAGGGACTCATGGAAAGCAGCTTGCAAAATCTTGCTCTACTGTATTGCTATATTTCAGCAGATGAACATTTCCATTGAAACTTTGTCTTCTGTATTTTCAAGTGGGAGGGGTTAGGGTTAGGTGCCTGGTCCATATAAGGCAGAATTCCCCAATCTTTCCAGCTTTGCAGAATGGCCAGGGTGGGAGGTGGGGGGGGGGAAGAGGATGGTTCTGCACAAAAGGTTCTATGAGCAGTGGTCACCTATGCGCACTGTTCATGCAAGTGGGGATGCACGCATGCATGCTCATCCACCACTTCCATGGCCCAGTTCCGAAGGGCTCTAGACCTGGTAGTGGGACATGGCTTGGGGATTAGGGACCCTTGATATAAGGTATACATTCATTTGATTACTGCATCAGGGTACATTTGTAGCATTACTCATTGCAATAGGTGCTTCATATAAAGTAGGAACAGACGTCCACACAACTTGTGATTTTCCTTCTTTTTTGATTTGTTCTGCACTCTACTGAGGTCTCTAACTGATCCATGGAAGCACAAAGCACAATCAACTAAAAATAGCAGGGGTGAGGGGAATACATCTACTAGGGTCCCCCCAAAAATAAATAAATACTTTGCTCATTGGCAATATTCTGAATAAGCCAGAATCAATTTATAATTAAAATGATAGTTTAGCATACAGAACAAAATCTGGTGCCCTTTACTCAGGAGATGTATGAAGTAGGACAACTTATTTTTCAGTGTTAAATAACAAAAAAATATTACAGATTTAACATAAGAAGACCACTTGGGCAGTCTCAGGTGAAATCAATGTGAGTTACAGTATGCAAGAATGCACAGTACCATAAAAGGCAACAAATGTGAGTTGTTGTTGTTGAAAGAATTTAATCTTGTAGGGCTGTGAAGATGTTTCCATCGCTGTGGATGTTAATCTGCTACTAAATTGCTGAAGGGAGTGCTTTTTGACCGTTACATTTTTCTTTCTTTCTTCTTTTCAACTAACTTGGGATAATAATAATTAAGCAAATATAAACAATAATTACAGCAACAGTTTTAACTTGCCAAATAAGTTGCCATCAAAAATGATATATGAACCATGATATGATTTCTATGGACATTTGGCCTTTTTAAAAAATAGTCTTGAAAAAAACCCGAAAGATGTTTCATTATCTTTCAGGTTTATATGAGTGGAACTAGATAAATTGTCAACTTAATTGAAGGAGAGTAAATTCTGATTTATGGAACTAATATAAAACAGGCTTTTTAGTTCACTCCACATAATTAATTACACATCTTTTAACATTTTATTTAATAAGCATTTAACTTTGTTTAATTATATGGGGAGGGTAAGAACTGCCTTGACTTTGTTTCTGTAGAGTTAACAAGATTTACTATGAACTCTCATTGTGACCATTCATACTGAAGTACATTTAACACTCACTTCACAGAAGAGATATGCAATCCTGTTCTGAAGTACAGAATCATTTTCAAAACTCAGCCATGGAATTCCAGTATAACCAAAAGACTCTTAGATGGGAGTGTCCAATCTTGGCTAGTGAATTTCCAAAGTCCCTTCCAACTCTGTTGTTCTGTTCTGTTCTGTTCCCACTTCATGAACACCATTAGTATTTTGAAAGATCCTCAGCTCTTCTGCGGAAGCATGAGGGGTTCATCAGCTGGTGCTATACAGTCAATCATTCTGTATTTTCTTCCATATGGATTTCTTGGTAAGAATATACTACTTCTTTCTCTGCCACAGGCATTTGATCATGTCGTTAAACTGAAACCTACCTGCAGCATTTTCCTATATTGCTATTGCCCAAAGAAGCTGTCTGGTTGCTTTAGCTGGGCAGCTAAAATGACCTTCAAACCTTAGATATTGCTGGCAATATATATACTCTGGCATACTCTTCTAATGTTCTTTGCCCATCCCTCCTAGGAACACACCCAGACATGACGAGGCAGCACAGAGGGACATGGAGAGGTCCAAAAATTGAGCACCCTCCAGATATTGAGTTTAAAAAGTAGAGAAAATATACTGCAGGACATTTACAAGTGGGAAATGCATTCAATGTCCATTATTATTTTTCCACCCAATTTCCTTTTGAAGAAGTTTCTTCTTACAACATTCTCAAACTGTATTTTGCATTTGGAATGGACAGTGAGTTGTATCAAATGGAGCCTGTTTGGAAAATGACATTTTGAGAACAATTCACCTGTGAAAAAGTTTGCCTTATTTGCTTTATAGTTTCAACCTGCACAGACAAATTTCACCCATTTTAATGACAATTGCCCAAAGATTACTTGTGTAATACTCCAACTTAGATGATTTATTGTGTAATTAGAACTTGATAGAAACCTGCTTGAAGCAACAAAGCTTGGGTGCATGTTTTGGTTATTTGTGAATTAGTATTATCAAGGATATTGTAGTTTTGTCTTAAATTAATTCACACTCCTCTAACTTTTAAACATAAAGTGAAAAAAATTGCAGAAAAGGTGGGACATTTTTACTTTCCTGCCTAGATTAGCCTTCCTGAGGTATGTAGCTGAGAAATAAAAAGAAGTCAGAAATATTTTTGAATCACAAGCCAGTTCCCCTTAAAAATAAGATTTGCCAGTTAAATTATACAACATTCTCAAAGCAAAATTGCATTCCAACATTTTTCCTACTTCTTTATTTTTATAAAATGTGGAAGTTGTTCCCAATGAATAAATCTATCTTCGAAAGAAATGACATAAACCAATTTTTGTTAGTTGATGAACCATCTCATCCTGCTCGGACAGACCTTTCCCAGTTGTACTGGCAGAAAAGTCTGCTACAGATCCCCTTGGTCAAATTCTGGCTGGCAGGATCCAGGAGAGCCTTCTTTGCTTTAGCACTGTCCCTTTGGAACATCATACCCGCCCACATGTGGGATCCACCACTTGTCCTTCTGAAAGAGCCTACCACAGTGGAGTTGGCTATTTAATTAATAGCAGACTCTGCCTCCCCCCCCCATCCTGTTCCCTCTCCACCCATTTTTTAAATTCATATTGCTGTATTTGCATTATTCATTTTTATTATTTCATTACTTTTCTATTGTTGTATTTACACTTTTTATAATTTTATGTTCTACTGTAGGCTGTCTAGTGAGACAAACAAATATCTTTAATAATAAATAATAAATGAAATAAGTATAGCCACTTTTATTAAGAGTTCTTTCCTAAGTAAAATCGGCTGAAGTGTGATTGAAATAAATTTATGAAGTTACGCAAGTTCTAAAATTCTATAGAAGGATTTTTGAGCATGTACATTGGCAAGTCACCATTTCCAAAACCTGTACTTTTTTTTTTTTTTGTGCTAAATTCACTTTAAGATCAAAAGAATTCCCTTAGTAAATCCATTTATTTTAGGCCTGGGGAGGGGAAAAACAGCCATACCCACAAGCATGTGATGAGTGTACCAAAGTGTTTCAGAGATCTGGCCTGATTCTAAGAGGGTCATAAGTAGCAGAGCAAAGGAGATTGTTCATACCCATTAAATACCTTTATTGGTGCCAAAGTCTGAAAGAAGCTCACAATTTTCTTCAGCTATTTCATCTGTGGCCAGTGATTGAAGGAGAAAGTCAGATTTTTTACAAGGGGCCAGCCTCTCAAAGAACCTTTATTATACTCCTTGGTTTCTCTTCTTCTTTTTCCTCCTTTCTTTCTGTTTCAAAAGCCAAAGTTGTTACTCTGAGTTCTTTTTTGGGAACTGTGATGAAATTCTTGTGTTGGCATGGCTGATGTTAATGGCTAATATTGGGGGCAAAGGTCTTTGAAGGCCCCCACATCTGCAGCTTTGTACAGCATTCACCTCCAAAAGGCCTCAAAGTGTGTAGCCAGCCAAAGCCTAATGTGTATTAGCAAGACAAAGACCTAAAGAGGGGAAGAGAGTGGATGAGCTTTAATTTACTGAAAATTTATTAGGGCCTCATGAAATCGGCCTGAACCACCCATTTTCTATATCACCCGCACACATCTAAAGTGGCTGGCTTTGTGGAGGGGAGATGGTCCTTTAGAATTATCTTGCAACAAATCTTGCCAGGATAAAAGCGACAAAGACAGGAGCAGGACAGTAGAGGCAAGTTCACACTATGCACTCAAGGCCCAAAATCTGGAAAAATGTAAATAGTTGAATGGCCATTCAAACTGTCTTTCTCCCCTTCCATATTCTTTTTAACTTCCAAGATCTGATTGGTTTATTTGCTCTGGATTTGGTTAATGGCATCACCCACAAACTGGGTGACTGGGAGTTATAGTCCCACCATAGGCACAAAGCCACTGGATGACTTTGGGCCATTCACTTTCTCTCAGACCTAGGAAGGGTTCAGAAATGCCTCTTGTGTAGAGGATATTTGAAGAAATAGCATTGAAAGCAGTCAGCAAGTCTCAACTGAGAGGTACAATCTCTCTTTCCAGGTCCTGATGAAAGTAATCCAACAATATGGTTAATATTCTTTTCAGCCCTATAAAAAGGTAAATGTTCCCCTCGCACATATGTGTTAATGGTTTCTGACACTAGGGGGTAGGGCTCATCTCTGTTACAAAGCTGAAGAGCCAGCACTGTCCAAAGACGTCTCTGTGGTCATGTGGCTTGTATGACTACATGGTGAAGGCGCACAGAACACTGTTCCCTTCCCACCACAGTGGTCCCTATTTTTCTACTTGCATTTTTACATGCTTTCATACTGCTCGGTTGGCAGAAGGTGGGACAAGGAATGGGAAGTCACTCCATTATGCAGTGCTAGGGATTCGAACCACTGTACTTCTGACCTTTCTGATCGACAAGCTGAATGTCTTAGCCACTGAGCCACCGTGTCCCATTACCCAATTCTGAATTCTGACTGAAAGGAGTCCAGATAGTTCATTTCTTCTAAGGTAGGGGTCTCCAACCTTGGCCACTTTAAGACTTGTGGACTTCAACTCCCAGAATTCCTCAGCCAGCTTTGCACCAAGACAAATTCCGTGTGTCCAATCACATGGCCAATAAAGAATTCTATTCTATTCTATTCTATTCTATTCTATTCTATTCTATTCTATTCTATTCTATTCTATTCTATTCTATTCTATTCTATTCTACTCTACTCTACTCTACTCTACTCTACTCTACTCTACTCTACTCTACTCTACTCTACTCTATTCTATACATTGCTTTACACAGATTAGCACTTTTTTCCTAAGCAGACTGATGGTAGTGATATTGTAAGTGATGTAAAAAGGGCAAAAAAGATATTGTGATGAAAACCTGGAAGGATAATTGTTCCTGGGCAACACTAAAAGAAGAGAATGAGGGAGCAGCAATCAAGCTGCAGCTTTCCCTTGTCCTTTAATGGTCCTTTGGCTACATAAGCTGTAAAGTCAAGTCAGCCCTAACCTATTCTTAATGAGCTCTCCTTCCCTAGTTGTGAAGAAATATGCTCCAGGAAATGCAAATTAACATAACAGTCATCTTGTCAGTAATTGTTTAAGGCAATCTCACCCTCCTACTTCTGGAACAAATGGCCATCTCCTCCAGAAAACAATTTAAATAATATATGCTCACTTTAATTTGTTATTCAAAGGCAAACCTCACAAAAATGATATATACCCCCATTAATGTGTTAGAAGAAAAGCAAGCCTGTTTCTTAAAGGAAAAAATTGCAGAACAAGAAATTTTGTAGATTTTAAAACTGAACACTATATTGTGTTGCAAATTATGGCATGGGCTCTGGTGGACAAGAAACACATTTTGCTGAAATGATACGCACAACTTTATTTGTCTAGCAGGATCAGCAAACTATATCAACCAACGTTGAAGAAATGGGAGGAAGAGAGAAATCTGTACATCTTGCATGAGTCACTATAGTTATACAACACAGATGTTTTTAAAAATCCCCCAATAGCACTGCAAGAACAAATTTACTTTATCTGAACCATTGTTAAGACTTCCCTGCCTTTTGATTGAAAAATAACAATCAGCTTGCATCAAGCTTGATTCTTGATGACTTTATGAGGAGATCCATGTTGCTTTCCTTACTACCACAGAAGTGTTTTACCATTGCATTTTAAGGTTTTTCTTCTTCCTTAAAAAAAAAAAAACTTTCTAAAGTACTCTGGAATCCTGGGTTACCTAGTGGTACTCCATTTAAATACTACCCAGGTCTGACCTTGCTTAACATTTTGAAATCAGCCAAAGTTGGAATAAAACATCCCAACTGCTGAACCACAATTCCATTAAAGAATGACACAGCTATTTGATTCAAGGAAGCTTTTTGGACTCCTGGGTGGGATTATCAATAGGCCCTTCATTGAAGTTTTAATGGGCTCAGTGCCACAGAGCAAGACGCCTGTGATGGGACTGATTTGGGGAACAGAGCTTTGAAAGGTTTTTAATAGCCCCTCTTGCCTCATGGAGGCTCCATTTCTTAAGCGGCTGTGATACAACCCATTGCCAGTGCTGCACTAAAATCACCCTCAAGACTGAACTGCACAACAGTTTGACTGCAGCATAACAGCTCTTTATCAGCACCTCTTCCTCTGGTCTGTTTTCTAAACTACTGCCATTCCTTCCTAGTAAAATTTAACTGTAAAACGCTTTTAATGGAGCATTCTTTAAACATGTTCTGGAGAGCTCATCTAAATAAAAGAATGTGAATTTTTCCCTTTTGGTGGAAGAGTCTTGCATCTGCTTTTCAGAGTGGAGCTCCTATTCCAGAAGAAGAAAACACAATACAGCTGCTATTATATCAAATCTATTTGGTGGGAAGCTGAAGTAGCAGCAGTTACACAGCATAAAAAGTTAAGGACACTTGTCTATCTCTAAAAGAGGTGTGGGTCTGACTCTGGATGATGCAATAAGAATGATAGCCAATTAATGTTTTTAATCTATTTTAGCTGCTTCTTTATCTGTATTATTAACATGCATCATAAGTATAAAATGGGATATAATCTCTTCTGAGTAAGAATTTATTTTTAAAGAGATTTGGTAGATCAGAAAGTCTTGTTGAGTGGAATTAATATCAGTAAGAATGTGTAGGGTTTATTTTATTTTATTTTATTTTATTTATTTGGGGAATGCCTTACGTTTCTGCTGGCTTGGGATATGCATACTCATAATCTTTGGTTATTTCCCTGCACTTCATTTTACCATCTTTGTTGTTGTTGTTGGTTGTGAAGTTATGTCTGACCCATCGCAACCTCATGGACAATGTTCCTCCAGGCCTTCCTGTCCTCTACCATCCTCTGGAGTCCATTTAAACTCATGCTGACTGCTTCCATGACTCCATTCAGCCACCTCATTCTCTGCCATCTCCTCCTTCTTTTGCCCTCAATTGTTCCTAGAATTAGGGTCTTCTCCAGTGAGTCCTTCCTTCTCATTAGGTGGTCAAAGTATTTGAGTTTCATTTTACCACCTTAATTTTTGTAAAAATAAGAGCTCTGGCCCCATTCAGGGGTAGCAACAGATACCTAGTTAAAAGACATTTTAGGCCTTTTACTGTCAGTACTCAAAGAATATTTTAGAAATGGATTAAAGACTTATTGTTGGTAAACAATCTTGCAGACTTGCAACATGGTGCTTTGATTGCAAAGGTATCAAGCTGATGCCCAGTAGATATTCTGAGCCACAATCCCCACAATCTATTGATACTGGCTACATTGATGCAACCAAAAAGCCACCTTGGGTTTTAACCAATAGGAGGGGGAAAACTTCCCATGTGTGTCACAATAAAAGACCATTAGTGAAGGCTGCTTTCAATCAGGCTGAACCTCTTCACAAGACCTACTCTCTTCTGTTTTAAGCCAGTCTATCTAGAACAAGGGTGTCAAACTTGCAGCCCAGGCTGGATGTGTCACATGCTGCCCCACACCCCGGGTTTAGCAAAGGGAAAAAAAGTTGAGATATGTCACATGATGACATGTCACTGTGAGTTTGACACCCCTGATCTAGAACATCTCATTTTAGAGCAGCTCCTGAAACACTAGAAAATAAATTCTTAGGATCTTCCTACCCAACCTCCAAAATGCAGACTTTACAAACCTTGCGCCAATCCTGAAACTCATTTTATTAGATTTTTATCCTGTATTTATTGTTTTGGTAAATAATAACTCAAGGTAGCTAGCATACCTAATACTCCTCCTTTCTCCTGTTTTCCCTACAACAACAATTTTGAGGTCTGTTTGGTCTGTTGAAAGGTGACTTGCCCAAAATCTCCCAGCTGATTCTCATGCCTAAGGTAGGACTAGAGCTCAGTCTCTTGTTAACTAGGCTGGCACCTTAACCACTACATCAAACTGGTTCCTCAAAACTGGGTACCTTGAATTTATGAAGTACCTATGATATTATGCAGTTTTGCATGTGACAGGGAAATTCTTTTATAAAACTAATGAAGATATCTCTATATATTTCTTTAAAAAATGAAAAATATAGGAAAAACAAAAGAAAGCAACCATCATAAATACAAAATTCAAATTAAACTCATCTTTGCTCATACTAATTGCTTTTTCTTAAAATCAGTTTTTGGATTTCAGTCTGTTGTTCACTGCATAAAGGATGGTTGAAAAGATATAATCAGGACCACCTGTTTTGATATTTTTAGGCAAGCCCTCCCTATTTCTTCCACTTCTTTCCTCCTTCAGAGTATTTTGTTTTCAAGAAAAAACATAGGGGAAAAGCAAAAGAAAAGATAATGAACTTCCAAAATAACATGTGATGCACTCCAAAATGGACTTATGGTTGCTTTTACTGTCTATACTGAAGTAAGGCACACTAGCTTCATTAGGATTTATTAATAGATAGTGTATCTTAGATTGCAGCTTTAATAACACAAACGTATTTCCCTATAAGTAATTTATTAGGTTTAGTTGGACTTAACTACAAAGTAAGAGCTTAGAGTTATTCTCCTAATGAAACCAATACCATATCTTAGCTACCTAATGTTTTGTATCCCCAAATATCTTTAATCAAGTACCACAAAACTGCAGAAGAAATTTTATTCCAAAGTAAACTGCCTTTTGCAAAAAGTAGTAGTTGTATCTAATTAGTAGCCTTTAATATTTAGTGATTGTTAAGGTACAAATTACTTTGCAGTATCTACAAAATCTTAAATCTATAGTAAAGCATGATATAGATCTGGATACAGTATAGCTGGTTTTCAGAAAAGTTTGTTAAATTCACAGAATTCAAGTAAGATTTTACTATATACTATAGATTATATATACTATGTTTCAACCATTGTGTGAACATTAATTAAGTCATTTTAAATCCAATCATTTTACATTCTCTGTGAGAAACAGGGGCTTTTTGAAATGCTATCATTACTAAATAATCTTTCCTAAATCTTTCCTATGCAGTTCTTGCAATCAAGGTTCTTAAAAATTCACATTTTCATTATGCATTCATGAAGTAGCTAGAAAATTGATGCCACTCAATGAAAGCTGTCATTGTCCTTACATTCTCGTACAGATTTATCTTTTGGTAACAGCATATGTCATATTTTTCATGCTTATATTCTATTTTGCTTTCTTTACATTTGCCATCACCGTCCTCTCCTCTTAGAAATATAAATTTGTTAGTTTTGCATCTGCTTACCTGTTATACATATCACATTCCTCTGTATTTGGATAAATTTTAGATTTGCAAGATTTTTTTTTTTCTGAAAAAGTGCTATTCATAGAGGAAGCAACATTGGAAGCAACTTTGGGAGACAAAAGAAATGAATTGTCTTTGATCTATCAGGTTTGGCCCTTAGTAAACAGCTATTAATTGGCTTTGTCAGGTTGAGATCCTTATCATCTTTCCGTCTAATTTCCCCTGCTTGATACATTTCCTCTACTATAAAAATATCCATCACCTATTCCTGTCAGCACTGATTAAATCTAATGCTCCTCTTTTCAGCTCCTCTCCAGAGTGTGGTTGTAAAACTGTCAGCCCAGCACTTGACAAGAGCCAGGCTCCACTTCCTTCACCTTTGTCTCCTGGAAGAGGAAAATATGGAGGTGTCACTGAGTAGAGAACTGCTGTGGAAGCCAATGGATCTAAACCATCCATTGTTTGGCATTTATGATAAGGAGGATGCATTTCCATAGGCAGCAGCTAATGTGGAGAGGGAAAACATCCCCTCCTCCCCAAGCACCCCTTCAGAGCCTACTTCCTGCTTCTCAACACCCTTCATTCTTCTCAGTTTCTTGCTTGCAAACACTTGCAATCCTAGGAGTGAGATGACAAGAATATCAAACGTCTTGAAAGGATGCACCCATGAGTCACTGAGGGGCAGCAGCTGCTGAATCCATCAAGTGCCCTGCAGCTACTTGCACAAATAACATATTGAACCATGTAAAGGCCTGAAAAATAATAACTGATACAGCATTAAAAGGGAAGGGTTTCTCTTAAACTGTTTTATTGACTGTAATCTTAGCAGTGGACCCATTTTCAATTAAAACCCAGTTCTTTGTGGGTTAAGGTTTCACGAAGAGCACATCAGGTGAAGGTTTTGTTAGGAGTGACTTACCCGCAAATAAGCAAGCAGGTTCCTGCATGCTCTCCCTTTTGTTCCCAACTACCTTCCTGTCTCGGCTAACCACATTTATTTATCATCAGATATGGAGCAAACATTTTATTTTGCCTCACTGAACCAGCTAGAATAACAAGCCAAGAACAACAAAAGTTTGTTAAGGAGACTCCTTAGTTTGCATATCATAATAAAAGCATGATTCATCCACTAGAAGAGAATTCCACCCTCTGGAAAATTTCTAGATTACTGGAAAAATGTGGAAAGATGTGGACAGTATATTTTGATTTGGCTCCTCTGAATGCATGACCCAAGCCCTCCATATTTCAGCATGAGGTGGACAACTTCCTTGTGACTATCATATGATGACACCAGAGGATGTGGCTGACACAATGGATGAGATTGATGGGGAAGCATATCTTTGAGAGTTTTAAGGGTGAGAATGGGAAATCTCTGGGAGGTAACCCATTCTCATTCCATCCTTGAAAAATGTCTCCAGCCTTGATAGTCTGAAATTCATGACTGAAATTTGAGGGCAAAAATGATTTGACATCATTTTGGGAGATATATTGATTTAAGATTGATAATTGGTGGCTCCCAGAGGCCTTGCATTCCCTTTCCCATTCTTATTTTGGAGATTCACCCCCTCCCATTTTGCTCAGAATGTCCATAGAATCATCAAATGATGAAAATGGGGTGAATATATCTTTTTGGATATTTTTTGTCTTCTGCCTTTGATATTTTTGGGTATAAGGTTAGTAAGATTATTAGAGAAAAACAGTATGACTTCACCATTGATTGTGCTCCAGGTACAAAAAAAATGTCCTCTTGAATCCGATTAATTCACCTCAGCTGAACCATCCTTTTTAAAAAAATAATTGAGGGATACTAGAAGTCAAATTAGACATGATGCTAAATTTTAGTTGTTGCTGCTAAAATGGAATTTAATTCTCTGCTCCACTAACACCTAGTTGAACTTAGCATGTCATAATATAAAGGCATTTAGTCTTCTCTTTTCTGCATAATTTAGTGGCATATCTAATTTAACTCAAATGGTCCTTTTAGGGTAGGTAATTTACAAATTGCTCAGTGTACTTTGTAATAAGCCTTAGAGAAATACTTTTTAATAAATAATAACTTAATAGAGCTGTGCCAATTCTCATTCTATAAGATGAATGGCTATTGTAGAATTGATCCAACCAAAGGTAAGCTTAAAATGTAGTTTAAAAAAATGATCTGCACCTTTTTTAATTTTTATAAATATTGTTCTTTGCCTATCTCAAGTTGATGTCAGGTCTCCAGGTTCATCTTTTTAACTGTTATCAAAATATGGTAGTGATCACAGTTTACTCTAATGTAAAGAAAATAATAAGTACAATCATGTTCTAATATTTCCCACTAAAATCAATAGAATTAAGACTAAAATTGTGAATGGAGTATCTCTCTCTCAGTGTAGCTCTGATAACTAAGATGTCTCTTAAACATCCTATGGAACTTATCCTGATGGTCCTCTAATATAAGCAAAAATATTTCAGTAAACATTTTTATAATTATTAAGAAGTTACCTTGCTCTCATTTGTAGCTTTCAGCTAAAGCAGCTTGAAGACATCTTTGATTGCTCCAGTTTTAATCTAGTGTTTTCCTCTGCCCCAAAACAATTTTTGCTATAGGCTCTTCACTGATATACTCAGATCTTCTAAAGCTATTCAACACCACAGACAATACTGCTACCCTTTAAAAAGACCTCAACTATGTACCAGAATAGTCAAACAAATGGCAACTTCAAATCTCAACAAATAATGCTCTGTCTTACATATTGGCAAAAAAAATCAGAAAATAAAATACAAGCTGAATAGTCAAGACCTTGTTGATGATCCAGACTCTGTCAAGGACCTAGGAATACTCATCTCAAATGATCTAAGTGCTAGAGCCCACTGTAACTACATAGCCAAAAAGGCATTAAGAGTTGTTAACCTAATCCTACATAGCTTTTTCTCTGGTAATATTACACTAATAACTAGAGCATACAAAACATTTGCTAAACTAATACTCGAATACAGCTCATCAGTCTGGAACCCATATTACGTATCTGATATTAACACAGTTGAGAAAGTCCAGAAATATTTCACAAGAAGAGTTCTCCATTCCCCTACTCATTGCAGAATACCTTATGCCACCAGACTCGAAATTCTAGACCTAGAAAACCTAGAACTATGACGCCTTTGGTCCAATCTTAAGTATAGTATATAAAATCATACATTGCAATGTCCACAGGCAGATCTAAGTTACTGTCTCTCCTTGAATCAGACCCTTCTAGACCCAATGTTAGTAATTTGTTCTTATATTGTCTTGGGGATGGTTCCTCATATATCACTTCTCAGGTTTCCAATTTTTTTTAAGAGCTTTAAGAGGAGAACGCTGTAATTCCCCTTAGTCAAGTAGTGACCAATTGTTCATGATTAATTTTCCCATGTTCTTCTTTTGTTGTACTTGTGTTTTGGTCTGTGACCGCAAATAAAGTATTATTAATTAAACATTGCAATGTCCTACCTGTCAATAAATACTTCAGCTTCAACCATAACAACACAAGAGCAAACAATAGATACAAACTCAAAGTTAATCACAGGAAATACAACTTCAGCAACAGAGTGGTCAATGTCTGGAATACTCTACCTGACTCTGTGGTTTCTTTCCCAAACCCCAAAAACTTCAATCTTAGACTGTGTACTATTGACTTCACCCCTTTCCTAAGAGGCCTGTAGGGGGTGTGCATAAGCGTACCAATGTGCCTACCATCCCTGTCCTATTGTTTCTTTTATTTCTTTTATTTTTCTTATATGTATCCATGTATTCATAACTATGTTTTCACTTATACCTATTATCTTGTAAGCAATTGACAAAAATAAATAAATAAATAAATAAATAAATAAATAAATAAATAAAATCATTGCAGCTCCTACTGACCACTTCAGACTACAGTACAGTGTGCATGCCACTTCCTTTGTTAACTGGCCACCTTTTCTCTTTGAAGTGCAGGAGAAATAGACATCTGGCTTCAGCAGAAGTATCTGGTGAAGTAATGTCTACATGAATAACTATTATTTCCCACTGATCCTTTGGAGCATGCATTCACTGATGTTGTGAGTATTGCTATTAATTGTATCTGGTAACTACATTTTAAGCTATGTTTTTGTTCTGCCTTTATTATTTGAAGCTTTTGTGACCTAATGGATTTTGCTCTTGAGAACTACCCAGAATTGATAATTGGAGCAGCATATAAATGCTACAACAAACAAATCACTGTGATTAGAAAGAAAATATGTTGGCTACAACTGGAAGGAAACAAGGTCAATTTGTTTTGAATTTAATTAAATGTCCACCTCTTATTATTTTACCCATATTTTAAATGGTATTCTAAATGAAAAATAAAATATTCCAGGATGAACCTATTAAGTAGGCTATAATATTTAGGTTATAAATATTTGAATGACTACTAGAGAGGAAGAAAAAGTTACTGTAGAATTTTGGATATATCTTCAGTAACATTTATTAGTTATCTAAAACAGTGGTCCCCAACCCCCATTCCATTGACTGGCACCAGTCTGCAGCATGTCAGAAACTGGCCCACGCAAAGAAGAAAAGCCCCATTGGTGGGATGCAGGCAGCCCACAAAATCACACTCCCTCTGGTCCATGGAAAAACCTCTCTCCACAGAACTGGTCCCTGGTGGTGCCCAAAAGTTTGGATTGGGCCACTGATCTAAAAGCTCAGATCCAGTAGCTCTAATCTCAGATGAATTGAGAGGTGACAATGGAAAAGGCCTTACCCTCACCAATTGGAAGTAACACCAATTGAATCAGATGCATGGTATAGGCGAAGCATGGATTAAAAACCCATAGGTTTTGATCACTTTCCATTTTGCCTTATTCCATGAGTAAATTCTAGAGCTGTCTTTAGGTTCTTTTTCTGTTAACATGCTCAGTAAAGGATAGAGTAACCTTCTCCTGAGAACTTCTTGCTTGCATCTTCCATGCAGTGTTCAAGAGCTGGAGCTCATTACATCTTTAGAATATGAACAAATTTGAATATGAACAACTATTAGGAATTCACACACACACACACACACACACACACACAGAGAGAGAGAGTATTTAGTTCCTAGATGAGGGATGTCAAAAAAATTTCTGTCCCTCTATGCTGCCACGAGAGCCATTTGGATTTTTGTTGCATGTAAGATAACCCTATCCTTAGTTATCTTAATGTCATTTTTTTCAAACCCTTTTTTTCCATATTCTGCCTCAAAACAATGATTTCCTAATCTGTAATTGTTCTACAATTGGCTTGTGAGCATGGTATCTTCCTATTTTAGTCCAGAAGTTGGCCAAAACCAACATATCTGCTTCGATGTTTTTCTTCTAGGCTTTTTCTTGAATTTCCTTCTTAAATTGTTCTAAATTGCTATTTTTAAGAACATTTTTATTTATTCTTTTCCATACACATCTGCTCCTGCCTGAAATAATCACATTCATCTCTTTCGATAAAAAGCTGTTTAAATAATGTATAATTTAAGGCTCTTTAATGCACTTTCCTGCCATCAATTATGTATACTTGCTACTAGAAGTATTTGATAATATTATGTTGTTGTTTTATCTTGTTCCGCCTTTGTTTTCTCTTTTTTTTTAGTTGATTGCCTTTATATACTGCGAATAAAAAAATTTTACTCTGCAAACTTAAAATATGTGGCAAAAAAATTCTATAGATGCAGAATAGTTTTGCCAAAACCTATCCCACCAATTGTTCTTTTTGTAATAAAGATGGAATGATAAATTCAAGGAGAATTGATCTTTACATTTGGTAAATGCCCACTGTACAACTTTTTTCTAATATTCAGGACAGAACACAGTTGTTTGAACTCTCCCCATTCATAAATATATCCATGCGATCCCAGAGAACTAGTATCTCAGAAGAAAGAAAATTGGAGTTTCTTATAATATTATCTTTTATTGTTGGGAAACTTGTAACACAGAAGCATTTTTAATATTGTAATATGCTTTTTCACCAGTGTCTGAAGTGGATTGTAAGCACATTTCTTTTGATTACATAGAACACAAAATATGGACTTCTAGTGCTTTCCTCTACCTTTTCAATACAACTATGTTTTTTCAGTTTTCCTGCAAATAAACAGATCCAGTACACAATCTACATTACAGTGTTTTACAAACTGGGATCAGATGGGCACAAGATATCCCAGTTGTTTCAAGACAGAGAGCCTGTCCATAGCTTTTAAGGGGGAACAATGTTCCCCAAATCCTTCAGTTTACAAAGTTGTGTGACCAGAACAAATTATTGTCCATCCTCAATACACTGATCAATCATAACTCAAGCATGATTACATAAAAAAATAAAAAATGTTCATGATCATAAAATACAAAAGGCTGCAAAGCAACGATCCTTCTGGAAAAATACTAAAACACTAAATTTCAATACTGGTAACACTTGCAGATATTTTAAGTACAAATGTATAGATTTTTTACCCCTGATATGTAGCAGAACTAAACAGTTCTGTGTAATCTTAAGAGGGGGTTAATTTCTTTTCCATTCTTGCTGGTGAATTATTTCACTCTCTTTCCCCAAAAGGATTCATTATTGAGAAGATGGATGTTATAATTGTTCAATTCAACCACCTGCTAGATCAATGCTAGGTACTGGTTCAAAAATTCTTCTATGCAATAAAGATTAATTATTAGTCATTTATATTTGATACTTTTTAAAATGGAACAGCTTGCCCTTGGAAGTTGTGGGAGCACCATCACGTGAGACTTTCAAGAAGAGATTGGACTACCTTTTGTCAGAAATGATGCAGGGTCTCCTGCTTGGGCGGGAGGTTGGACTAGATGACCTACAAGGTCCCTTCCAACTATGATTATCTGTTATCTGTTAAAATGTTTACTTATTTCTCAACCCTCCCATAACAATGTACCAAAGTTTGAGTTTGGTAATTGTTATGAATTTGAGAGTATGGATGACTTTGCCAACTACAGCAAATAATATACTAGAGTGACTAGATGATAGATAGATAGATAGATAGATAGATAGATAGATAGATAGATCATAATATCATCACCATCATCTATAATAATCATTTCCACAGCTTGTGGAATTTCTTTAATATTTATTATGCAAGTATCTCATATGCTATAATGATTTTGATATGAAATCTACATTCAAGACAATGTAATTAAATATCTAAATATAAGAAGTTTGTTTGGCAAAAGGAAAGAGCAGGAAGAATAATGGAAAGCAAAATTCTCAGATGTAGAATCCCAAATGAGTCTCATTAAGTCAACACTGTATAGCGAGTTACATTCCTTCATAAGTGGAAGTTTAATTTTTGAAATAGATGCAGAAGTCTATGAAGAGTTCTTTTCATACATTATGGTAAAAAGAAATCATTGCTGGCTTCTTAATTAGATATTGTTAGAGAGACTAGACTAAGACATATATTTATAGTATGTAGATATGAAATTAATGAAAGTAATTTAATGGAGACTGATTTATTATCTTCATCAATAGTATATCTTGAATTTATTATGGTGGTGGTTTCATTAGGCAGAAGAAATGGAAACTCAGAAATTGCATTTTATTAACAAGCACACACACACACACACTTATATTTAAAAAACTAGCCAATTGCACTTAATATTTGGCATATATTAATACCTTTACTTAAATATTCTTATTTTTATACAATTTATTTCTATATTGTTTTCGTTTAATATGAATTAAACTGGTTTGCAAAAACTGATTGTATTGATATTGTAAAAATAGAAGAATGTGTAATAATCTTAAAGTGAACAATAGTTAATAAATAACAATCTGGGTACCTGGATAAAAAGGAAACAGAGAACACAAGGAAAGTCCTGAGCAAATTATACTCCCCCTTCCATTTTTTTAAAGACAAAACCCCTCTCCCCTGAGGAGTCCCATCTAATTGTTTGGCTGTTTATTCCATATAGTGGTTACAGTATAGAGAATGATCATTTATACACTGCAACCAGATAAATATTAGCTACTGTATCATTCTCACCAAAATATAAAGACTTAATTGTCCTGTGAGGAAGCAGGTAATTCCTTTTTAAAAGGCCTAAACTTTTTAAAATTTTTATAAACAGCAAAACCTTATAAACAGCAAAACAGCTCAGTGTCTATTTGGAAATGCATAACCTTTCTCAAGATGAATAGCTTAGTTTCAACCTCCTCAGATTTTCAGACTGAAGACCTTGAAACTTATTGGGCTGAGTAATCATGAATTGATTATGGCAATGTGCTTTATACAGGATTGCCCTGGAAAGCCACTGTTAAACTTCAATTGATCCAGAATGTAGCTGGGCAGGTAGTGATGGGCATGTTATCCCCATGTGGCAGCCTTGCTTCACAAGCTGCACTGGCTTCCAGGTGTGATTCAAGGTGCTGGTTATGACCTGTGAAGTCCTACATGAGATAGTGTCTGGTTACTTCAGGGATCACCTTTGTTCAATGTCATGTCATATTTGCTATTGTTGACCAGATACACCATCTTGTTTTCTGTTCCTTGGTATATTATGGTAGTACACTTATTTTATTTGATGCTGGGGCCTGCCCAGAGTCAATTGTCAAATAAAATCAATCCATCCATCAATCAATCTTGAGGTTAACAATGGAGGAACTATGTGATAAACTATCCCTGTCCCAGAAATATGGTAAATATATTCTGAAGTTGGCAATAGATACTGTTGTGTGCCAAGGTTACTCTGGTCTCCAGATTAGAGATGAATCAAGAAACACCCCAAACTACACATCACTTCTAGAATGTCAAGTGCAACCCTACCATAAGCAGATAAACAACCTAGTTTATTGACTGTTCCTGACATATTTCCTGCTAAGGTACTGTGATTGAGGACTCCACAAAACTGTGAACATGAATTAATGTGTGATGAATTTCAGGGCACAGGACTAGAATAGAACTTATTGCCTCTCAGTTTCCAGCCTGGTGCCTTAACCTTTACATCAATCTGGCTCTCTGTAGCAATTTAAGACAGGAAAGTATTAAATATACATGTGTGTTTCAGTTACTACAATATCAGACTTTCTTTGCCTTTTATTGGCTTTGTTGTTGGCAAAACTTTGCTGAAGCCACAGCTCTATTGAAATGAGAACATCCCAGGCAATCACCTTTGCTTGTGCTATCCAGGGTTCTGAAATTTTCTTGACTTCCTAAGACTTGGCTTTTGTTTGAAAAAGCTTCACTCCTTTCAGCTCTAAGCCTCCATTTCTTTAGAGCTCACAGCCTGGGTATTGTTATTTTACCAGGTGCTCTGAGATATACTGCTGAATGGGAGTATAAACAATTGAAACATTTTCCCTTCCTCCCCCCAAAAGCTATCCTTTGCTCATACAGTATTTCTTTCATGCTAGTAGCATATCATTTTTCCCTGATGCAGCAGGCCCAACCATTGTTTCAGATACTGCATGTACACCACAACTGCTGCTACTTCTAGCTGACCATATTTAAACCAACCCCAAAATATGTATTTAGAATACACATATTCTAAAATGTATTCTAAACATATATAAAATATGTAGTAAAATGATATATTCAGTAGGGGATTAGGCTAAATTTGGAAATCTTCGAAATGGAAAAATGCCTTTTCTCCCTTTCTAGTTGGTGAAAGATTAACTAGGCAAGCCTGCTCTTGTAACAGAACAGCACTACATTATTATATATATTATGAACAAGATTATATATTATAAAGATGATTATAAACATCAGGTCTATGTGTAGCTTACAATGGTAGATGAGAAAGATTATTACTTTTATCTTTGTGAGTCTGACAGAGAGCTTTATTAATAGCCACTCAATATACCATAAATATCTCATCTAGATTAAGCCTATTTATTCATCTTTATTTCTATATTATTTTCCAATGTACTAAATAAATAAACAAAAATAGCAACAATCACAATACAATAAACTTATCCTTCAAAAACTAGTTCAGGGGTCCTTCCTGAGGGTAACACATTCTGGATCAATTCATGTAGATTCATTCCACTTAGGTCACTCTGTCTCCCTCTATGAAAGGACCCTTTAGGGGAATATATTTTGTATAGGAGAACTGTACTGGAAGATTTTGTTTCCTTGCATTTGCTACAGCAGTGATGTGGTCAATAAACTTCTTTTGGTGGCTGTTCCGTAGACTCTAGCATCACTTAGTCAGTTGCAAACATATGTCAGGAAAAGGGAGGGCATAAGCAAGATACTTGCTTTTAGCTCTTACTCCAATGACATACATTATACCACAAAATTGAATTCACAGGAGGACCAGAACTAAAATGTATTGAGGTAGGTCACAATAGTAGAATCTTGCAAGTCTGCTTGAGCTGTTCCGCATCCTCCCAATTTTCCAGGGAGCCAGATAGGATTTAGATTGGGTCGCGTATCTCCCTTCCCACTCTTTCCCTTTCTTGGTTTTAATGAATTAGAATTAGAATTCTTTTATTGGCCAGGTGTGATTGGACATACAAGGAATTTGTCTTGGTGCAAATATTTGCTTCAAGGCTGTCTCCATATCTCTTTGCATTTGCATATTTACTTCCATGTTGCCCAGAATGAGTTGAACACTCTATACTTTGGATGGAGTAAAAACCAGAGAAAGCTTTTACTCCTTTCAGGGCATTAGGTCCAGATTTGACTTTATATATGAAAGTATATGAAATAAGGAACTACTAGCAACTAGCAACTTGAGCAAGTGCTCAAGACCAGGCCAATTTTCTGTCCAGGCCAATTCTCAACAGCACAGGCCTGGATCCTTATTCAGGAAAATAAATATACATTTAACCAAGGTTTTTTTTTTTAAAGTGTTAATTAGAGAGTGAGTTTGTATAATGATTAAGACACCAGGCTAGAAACTGGGACACCATGAATTTTAGTTCCATCTTGGATATGAAGCCAGCTTGGTGGTCTTGGGACAATCACTTTCTCTCAATTATAGGAAGAAGGCAATGGCAAACCCTTTCAAAAAAAAAAACTTGCCTAGTAAACTGCATGGACTAATCCATGGTTTTACATCAATAGGTTTGGGCTAGATTACTTCTGGGAGAAAAGAAGAAATATTACTGTTGGAGGGTAGGACAAGAAGTAATGAGTGGAAACTAATTGAGGAGAGAAGCAGCTTAGAATTAAGGAGAAATTTCCTGAACAATTAATCAGTGGAATAACTTGCCTCCAGAAGTTGTAAATGCTCCAACACTGGAAGTTTTTAAGAAGAGATTGGATAAACATTTGTCTGAAATGGTACAGAGTTTCCTGCCTGAGTAGTGGGTTGGACTAGAAGACCTCCAAGGTCCCTTCCAACTCTGTTATTCTACTTCTAAGAAAATCCTGTTCCTGCACAATTTTCATACTGTAGTTGGTAATATTTTGAACACATTAATGATAGTTCAGCAATCTATTTGGATGGACTTACTCACTATCAATCATGCCTCTGAGGAATATTTTGCACTACATTTTGTCAGAGTTTTATTTATTTTCATTGCACTTTCAGCCCAGTCAGAAAAAAAAAACTGAATTTCCCCACTACCAGAAGCTTACAAATCAATATTGTTTTGAAAAATCATTCATACCTCTTGTAGCTTTCCTTAAAGAGTTGACAGCAAAGGAGACCCAAATACATTGGATGGTATAGGAAGGACAAAGAAGATCACTAAATGCAGAAGCAACAGAGTTTCCTGTCTATTCATCAGAAGGCTAGCATTATTATGAATTTCCTCAGTGGTGATAGAATTCCTCAGTGGTGATAGAATTCCACCTTGGAGGTCTTCTAGGTCAGTGACAGCTCTATGATAAGAGAGACAAAGAAGTGTGGAAAAGCTGCCATTTGAAACCATGCCATGAAAAACTTCTTTAGTTAGTTACTATTTCAACATTTATGGCTACATACTCATATTCCTACTGGATGGCTTATCTTTCTTAAAAACCTCCTAACTATCAGTGTTACAGAGATGGATTATTTATTTATTTGCTTCCTCACTTTTTATATATCAGATTTAAAAAATAGAACAGTTTAAGGTATTGCAGCTTTGATTTTCCATGGCTTCCCTGATTACATTTAATGCTTTGTTTAGCTTTGTCAAGGATGACTTTCAGAAACTCCAAATGCCACTTCTGAGACACTAATGGAGCTAAATTACCAGTCAGTATTTAAACACTAGCCACAGACAAGATCTAAGTTGCTTACAACTAGCAAGTCTTTTGTGGAAATTACTCTTTGACCCAGATCCCTTCTCTTCCCCCACACCTTTAAAATTTCCCCTGGGTTTTTTTTTTTTTTAATTCCTACAACACTTGAGTGACTGTTACCTTCATCTGAGAACAAACAAAACATTTTATTTCCACTAGCCAAGTGTCATTTACACCCTGCAGTCCCTGGTGAAAAATCTTATTTTTATATCCCTGCTTTTCTAAACTCACTGGTACGCACATACGTACAAAACCGGATGTGCATCTATCTGTGAGGAGTAATAAATGCAGTCTTCTGACTCCTTCCAATTTGCTTCTTTTCTGAAAGATCAAAGCAGATTTACTGAAACTGTTTTCTGCAAGGAATTTAACTTTGTGCTTTTCCAGAAAGCTTCTTAACAGC
Organism: Emydocephalus ijimae; assembly: GCA_004319985.1. Taxonomy (NCBI): domain Eukaryota; kingdom Metazoa; phylum Chordata; class Lepidosauria; order Squamata; family Elapidae; genus Emydocephalus; species Emydocephalus ijimae. Next base: position 41,775 of record BHEV01004397.1, read on the forward strand.
TGTAAAGATAAATGGAAAGAGACAAGCAAAAGTCAAATAACATCCCACCTCACACCTATTAAGGAATGTTTCCAGTTTGTCTTCTGTTCCACCAGTAGAAGCAGCCCAAGTCATTTTGCTTTCTGAAGCAAAACCACCAACTAGCAAAACCTCTAAGGCAGTGGTGGGATTCAATTTTTTTTTACTACTGGTTCCGTGAGCATGGTTTGGTGGGTGTGGCTTGGTGGGTGTGGCAGGGGAAGGATACTGCAAAATCCCCATCCCCCATCCCCCCACCCCACTAACCTGCTTTTCAGCTCAGTTCTCCTAGACAGGGCAACAAAAGAAGACAGAGAACAGATGGGCCAGCACTTCTCCTCATTCTTGGAAATGTGAAAATGACTTAACAGCAAAGGAAATAGCTGTACTGCCCTATTTTAATCTCCAAAATCTACTATCTAAGGTAACTGTCTCAATCTGCCTAATGGTAGGGCAAGTTGGGGTGAGGAAAAAGAAGTTAATTCATCAGCTCTACCATCCAGCCTTGCCTCATTTAATCATTTTCAAAGAGATTTACAGAATATTGACTGCTCCCACAAAGAGCTATAAACTATACAGGCTTGGCATCTGACCTATTATAATTCCAGGCCTTTCACCTGGAATTTTGGTTAATTGTCACACAGTGCATGTCTCAGTTCTATGTTTGTTGATAAAAAAATATTTCACTCCACAGTGGCAGTCCTATTATACAAATGTATTAAAAGACTTTTAGAAACATGCTGGGATAGCCACAGAAGAGGATACAGTGATATTTCATAGCAGTTGAGTCTCCAGGAAAGTTAGATAAGGGACAGAACAGAAAGGATAATATTTTTCTACCAGGTGCTCTGAGTATAGGAAAGGTGTCTTTGAATTCATGTTAATATTTGGTAAAACAGATCACAATTGGTTGTGGGTAGCCCACCGGCTGATCTGAATCCTTCATGGTTTGTTCTCCTCTCCCTCTGCCACCACCTTTTCCTGAAACACAAATACTGATAGCAACACTATTGTTCAGGCATGGAAAAGTATTTGCCACTACTGAGTTGATAGCAATTATGCTTACAGGTTTACAGGTTATACAAATAGTGGCTGACTTCTATTAATTGCTTTTGTTCTGTCTTTTAGCACATACATTATCTGTTATAAATACTATTGCTTCACATTTACCCATAAATGATTGCCTTTTGCTAGAGACCACTTTATGGAAATTAAAACTGATAATTGAGTCTTGCGATCTGTGAACTGACCTTATAACAAGGGGATTGTGTCGGTATGTTCAAAGGTATGTTTATTGAAGCCAAGAGACATACCATCTCAAAAGAGTTTAATCAAGTGATAAATTAATTAGATTCCTATTCTTGTCAGTGTCAGAAAGTTCATCACTCCAGTCCACTTCCCATATTTGGTCTTGAATTCACAGCTCCATACACATGCACAGCAGAAAAACCACAGAAGCTGTGAAGGGTTTCAAAGAGCTTCCCAGCCATCTGATATGATTTGCTGCTTTGAAGTAGGTGCCCACTTTGACTCACAAATCTGTTTTGATGGGGATGATTTGATCAAAGCCTCAGCAAATCAAAACACTCCTTTATAGCATTGAACTGTCTTGTTATTCTCTTACTGAAAGCAGCAGGAATAAAAATACCTGCTGCAGCCTGGAGCTAGCATAGGGAGAGCCTAATCTGCACTCGGCTGGTGGTCTTTGGATCCAGAACATTCTGAGATCCCTGGAAACAACACTGGCTACATGTTTACACTGGAGGAAGGAGGAGATGTTCTTTTTGTAGCACAAAATAAAGTGATTCTATATTTCATTTATATACTAGATACTTCTATCAAAATACAATGGATGATTGTCAAAAAATATACATAGAAATAACACAATTGAAATGGCATAGTCATCCTTTCCTTAGAGGGAACAACAAAACAAGGAAGGTAAGATATTCCTCAAAACCCAGTAAAACAGCTGGGCAATAAGTGTTGAACTCCGTTTCACTGAGGAAGAGTTCATCCCAGCATGATTGTTTCCATGCAATGCTTCCTGTCATAGATGGCTAAGAAGACATCCATACAACCATGTCTTCCAAACTATTTGGAAGTGATCTGGGTAAAGGTTATGTCTAGTTTAATAAAAAGAAGGACTAGGGGTGACATGATTGCAGTTTTCCAATATTTAAGGGGTTGCCATAAAAAAGAGGGGATCAACCTATTTTTCAAAGCACCTGAAAGGTACGTGAAGAAAACCAATGGATGAAAATTAATCAAGGAGACACCCAATTGAGAACTAAGCAGAAATTTCCTGACAGTGAGAATAATTAATCAGTGGAAAGGCTTATCTCCAAGAAGTTATGAGTGCTCCAACATTGGAGATTTTTAAGAAAAGATTGGACAACCATTTGTCTGAAATTGTATACATTTTCCTGCCTGAGCAGAATACTGGATTAGAAGACTTCCAAGGTTCCTTCCTTATTCTTTTATTCTGGTAGACCTTGGTTCTCAGGCAAGGAACACCATGAGCCAATCTGTGGTCCTTTTCCAGTTGTACCCTAGTAGAGCACAGGAATATGTTATTCAGTTACTTGTGTTATTCAGTCAGGGGGAGAAGTAAAAAATCACCTCAACTTTCCACACCATGCGAACATAAAATAATACTCCTCCTCCCATCCTATTTGCTAGGACCTATTTATGTATTTATGTTAATTAATAACTAAGGCCAAAAATACTTATGGAGAGGGACATTGCCTATAAAATTAAGATCTAATAAAACAAGCATATCAAGGTTAGCTTTTGAAAAAGGAATCAAGATGTAAATGAGTCATTTGGTAGAAAACAAAGGACTGCAGGGGGAAAAATACCTCTGAGGGGTTTTCAATAAACCTTTCTATCAATCAAATAACATCATACCTAGGAAACTGCCATTGTGAAAAAGTTGATATAAACCTGTTCCCTGGATAAGCCCTGAATAGATGGGGAAATGCATTTGCAAGACTGCAAACACAGCCTTCAGATTAAAAATACATTCTGGGACCTCATCAGAAGGGATTCTTCATTCTGTCCCTATTAAAGCATGCATTGGCATGACTACAAACCAGTATTTGAACCGACCAGCTGGCCCTGCCCACGGTGCCCTTCCCCTCCCAGGAGTTTCCACATGGCCCATTTTAGATGCAGGTGAGTGCAGGGTCTATGTGGGGTGTTAGGTTTGGAGCATGGGCAAGAAAGAATGGAGACAAGCCGTTGAAACGGTGAACTTCAACTCTTTATTTACATGGTGTGACAGCTCGAACTGGACGGCTGCTGTAGCCTTCCTTATATAGGCAACCCATTAACTATTCAACCAATAGCAATCCAGGAGCGCTAGTTCCGTTAACGAATGCGAATGGCCCGTTAATGGCCAATCAGATTCTCCTGAATGGACCAGTCCGATCCTGCCATTAACAGCCAATCAGAAGTGCAGGGCCAGAACCCTGAACTTGACTTCAAGCTCAAGATAACTTTTTGATTTTCGCTGTGCGTCTTGCATTTGGCTGCACTCTCGCTGAGGTAGATCGTTGTTTGGCGAAAGGGGTGCCTCTGGTTCAGAGTTCGCATTTCCGTTGTCACCAATATCTTCGGCAACTCCCTGAGGTGAACTTACTCCCATCCCTGGTTCCAGTTCCCGTGTCTCTGTTCCGCTATCATTCCCTTCAAAGGGATTTTCCTCTAGTTGAAATTCGTCTTCCTCTGTATCTCCCCCCCACCTCGGTTTGGTCATAAGGGAGTTCGGAATTGCCTGACTGCAGCCGTGATCGTAATTGATCGATATGGCGCTTCCAAAGTCTATCGTCAGGGCACTGTACAAGGTATGATCTTGGGCCGGTTACATGGATTACCATCGTTTCTACCCACAGCAGATCGTCCGATAGGTTTTTAGCGTACACCAAATCGCCTACCTGGAAGGTACGGCATCAGCCGCTGGATCCGAGTGGTTTTTCCAGTTCGTAAGCTGGGTGTAACCGGTTGAGGTGGGAGCGGAGCTTCCATCCCATTAGCAGCTCGGTGGGAGTTTTGTTGGTGACGCTGTGAGGTGTGATGTGCTGTAGAAAGAGGATTCGGTTGATTTTCTCGTCGATATTGTCGTAGTCTATTTTTTGCAGTGTTTTCTTGACGAATTGAACCGTTGGCTGCAGGGTGCACAGGCGAAGTGAGCGCATGTCGGATACCGCGGTCAGCCAGGTACTGCTCAAAGGGCAGTGCGGTAAATTGGGGCCCGTCGTCGGATACCAGACCGTCTGGTAATCCGTGGGTTGCAAACAGTCTTTCCAGTCTTTTGATGACCGCTTCTGTGGTCGTGTTCCTCATATGGTGGATCTCGAGCCAATTCGAGTAGGCGTCTATGGTTAACAAGAAGGTGTGGCCTTTGGTTGGCCCAGCAAAATCCAGATGGATACGGGACCAGAGTCCCCGCGGTGTCTCCCATTCGGTTGGGATTGCCTTTGGTGGGGCGTTGCTTACTTCTTGGCATCTATGACAAGCTTTAACCCAAGTCTCGATTTGCTTGTCGATGCCTGGCCACCATGCGTAGCTTCGTGCGAGGGCTTTCATGTGCATGATGCCGGGGTGGCCATCGTGCAAGGTTCTCAGTACTGCTTGTTGGAGTCGCTCTGGGATAACGACTCTATCTCCCCAGATGATACAGCCCTTTTGAGAAAACAACTCTGTTGACTTTTGAATGGTGCGAAGTCGTCTGGTATTTGGTTCAATGGCCATCCGCATTCTACCCAACTGAGGACTCGCGCCAAGGTGGGGTCACGTCTTGTTTCTCTCGCGATATCATGGGCGGTTAATGGCGATGTGTGAAGTGTCTCGATATGCAACGTGGTTACTGTAGGCACGGGGTCGTCGAGAGTCTCTGGAAGTGGTGCTCGGCTCAATGTGTCGACGTGGGGAATGGCTTTTCCTGGGCGGTATTGCAGCCGATAATTATAAGCAGCCAAGAATTCTGACCAGCGAGTCATCCTGGGAGATAATATATAGGGAGTCGGTTTATCTCCGGCTATTATTCCCAGCAAAGGTTTGTGGTCAGTCACGATAGTAAAAGCCCGGCCATACACGTACTCGTGAAATCTTTTAATGGCAGACACAATCGCAAGGGCTTCTTTGTCAATCTGGCTCTAATTTCGCTCAGTTTTTGAAAGCGTCTTTGAAAAATAGGCAACAGGGGCTTCACTACCATTAGGCAATACGTGGCTCAAAATGGCGCCCACTCCGAAAGGCGATGCATTGCACATGATATTTAACGGCAAGGTCTCATTGTACTGCATGAGTACAGCATCAGAAGTCAGTAGTTTTTTCACATTACGGAACGCCTGCTCTTCTCTATGACCCCATACCCAATTTGCTTTTTTGTCCAGTAAACGATGTAAAGGTTCAGCGACAGTTGCTTTGTGCGGCAGAAATACGTTATAAAAGTTGATAAGGCCTAGAAACGCCTGGAGGTCGGCCTTATTCCGGGGTCTGGGAGCATTTTTTATTGCTCTCAATTTACTGTCGGTAGGGTGAATGCCCTGAAAAATTAAATACCCTAAAAATTCGACATGATCTGTACACAGTTTACACTTATTCTTTTTCACTTTAAGACCTGCGTCTTTGAATTTCTGTAGAACTAATTTTAAGCGATCCCGTAAGATTTTAGCAGTAGGTGCAGCAATTAACACATCGTCAAAGTAGGGGACCACACCTTTAATCCCTTGTAGTAGCCTTTCATAAGGCTCTGAAAGATCCCCGGGGCTACACTGACTCCGAACTGGAGCCGGGTACATTTAAAGGCACCTTGGTGCATCACAATCNCCCCCCAGGGAATGGAGGAGGTGTTGCACCACCGGCACCGGATATGCGTTTTGCTGCAGGGTGTGGTTCAGGGTAGTCCGGTAGTCCCCACAAATTCAAATCGAACCATCCGGCTTAATGGGTGTCACGATTGGGGTCTCCCAGGGAGAGTGATCGGTTGGCTCTAGCACTCCCTGGGCTATTAACTTATCGAGCTATTCGTCGATTTTCGGCTTTAGGGCAAATGGGACTCGACGAGGCTTGAGGTGGATGGGAGCTATTTTTGGATTAAGGCTGAACGATATTGGGGTCCCCTTGTACTCGCCTAGCTTTTCTGTGAAGACATCCCTGAATTCATGGACGAGGTCCTCCTCCAGTCACTGCCGCTGATTCGGTTACTGTCTGCCACTTCAATGCCGAGTGGCGCAAACCATTGGAGGCCTAGCAGGCTAGGCCGATCTTTGTCGATCACAGTCAGAGGTAAGTACGCCGTGCGGTTCTTGAATGAGACCCGGACTCGGCTGGATCCAACGACTGGAATCCGATTCCCCTGATAGTCTTTAAGGATAAGTCTTTGGAAACGGAAGTCTTGGCACCAGATAGTAGGGATGACTTGCTTGAGGGTCCTCCAGGAAACCATCGAGAGGGACGATCCCGAGTCGACTTCCATTTGGCAAGACTGATTTTCGATGGCCACTGTAATTCGGANACCTTACAGGGTGGTTTCCTGTCGATTGGCGATAGTTAGCCCCCTTTGAGGCCTGGCCGGGTCCTTGGAAGCTTCAGCAGACCTGTCCGATGTGGCCTCTCTTCCTGCACTCATGGCAGAGTGTGTCGTGGAATTTGCATTCGGACCTGGAATGGTTGGCCCCACAGCCAGCGCATGAGTGTAGGGACTTCAGGTACTGGTCCCGATCAGACCGCAATCGATGGACCTCTTCTTCGTTGCTGTCTGACGACGAAGAGAGGTCCTCGTGGTGGGTCGTCAGAAGCTGTCCTTCTTCTTTTTTTTTTAATAAAATTTTTATTGATTTTAACAACAAACAAAAACACACAAAACATAAAACATAACATAAAAATCATCATTCTTCATAAATTTACAGTGTATCGGTTGGTTTACCACTCCTTTCAGTGCATTCGTTTCACAGTCATCAAAACAATTACATTACATAATAACTCATATGTTCAATCATCAGTTAAGTATCCTAATATCATTATTAAACAATCATTTGACTATAATTTTACTAATTCATACTTAAGCGAGATAACTATTATTGAATTAAATTATTTTATAACAGATCATAGAATCATACCAAATCTATCTTAATAAAATATTCTAAAAATATTATCAAAACCAAAAAAAATTATATATTCGTTATTTCCTAGATTTCTAAATATTCTATTATTATATTGTATTATCTAACCATTGATAAAAGAGATCCCAAATTTCATAAAATTGTTTATCTTCTTGTTCTCTAATTTCAAATGTCAATCTACTCATTTCAGCACATTCCAATATTTTCTTAATAATTTCTTCCTCTAATGGTATTTTCTCACTCTTCCAATGTTTAGCAAATACAATCCTAGCTGCTGTTAATACATTTACAATCAAATACTTTAAGTTTTTATTATATATATCAGGTAAGATTCCCAATAAGAAAATCTCTGGTTTCAAATCTATGTGTTTCTTTGTCATTTTTTCCAGCCATATGCGAATTCTAGTCCAGTATATCCTGGCCTCCTCACAAGTCCACCACATATGG
>BHEV01004398.1:0-21456 GCA_004319985.1 Emydocephalus ijimae
AGGCAGTTTCTGTAAGCAACACCAGAATGTTTCCTTCCTGCCTTCCTTACAGGATTAGGCCAGTAATTTTTTCTAACAACCCATTTCCAAACTGCTTAGAATGTTAACAATCGGTTCTAGCGAATAGGTGCGAACTGGTAGAATCCTACCCCTGGATACAATCAACAATCAAATCATACTAGGAAACAGTCAATATAAATTGTAAGGATACAAGTGACAAAATTACAGCCCTACAATCACAAGTGGGGGAGGGTGGGTGATAAGGAGTGATGAGAAGATTTACAGGAATAGTAATGCACACTTTGTAAGAGTTGGACAGTGTTGAGGGAATTATTTGTTTAGCAAAGTGATGGCTTTCAGGAAAAAACTTCCCTTGTGTCTAGTTGTTCTGGTGTGCAGTACTCTATAGTGTCGTTTTGAGGGAAGGAGTTGAAACAGTTTATGTCCGGGATGTGAGAAGTCTGTAAATATTTTCACATCCCTCTTTTTGACTCGTGTAGTATACAGGTCCTCGATTGAAGGCAGGTGGGTAGTAATTGTTTTTTCTGCAGTCCTAATTATCCTCTGAAGTCTGTGTCTGTCCTGTTGGGTTGCAGAACCAAACCAGACTGTTATAGAGGTGCAGATGACAGACTCAATCATTCCTCTGTAGAACTGTATCAATAACTCCTTGGGCAGTTTGAGCTTTTCGAGCTGGCACAGAAAGAACATTCTTTGTTGTGCTTTTTTGATGATGTTTTTGATGTTAGGTGTCCATTTTAGGTCATGTGAAATAGTAGAATATAGAAATCTGAAGATCACTACTGTTGATACTGTGTTGTCTAGTATTGTAAGAGGTGGTAGTATGGGAGGGTTTCTTCTAAAGTCTACCACCATTTCTATGGTTTTGAGTGTGTTCAGTTCCAGATTGTTCCAGTTATACCACGAGGCAAGTTGTATAACCTATTGTCTGTACACAGATTCATCATTGTCTCAAATGAGACCAATCACTGTTGTGTCATCAGCAAACTTCAGTATTTTAACAGATGGATTGTTTGAGATGCAGTCATTGGTATATAGGGAGAAGAGAAGTGGAGAAAGCACACAGCCTTGGGGACCCCCTGTGCTGATTGTACAGGTATTGGATGTGATTCTGCCTAGCTTCACCTGCTGCTTCCTGTCTGTTAGGAAGCTTATGATCCACTTACAAGTGTTCAGGTCCTGCTAGTTGGTTTAATTTACTTAGAAGGGTGTCTGGAATGATGGTATTGAATGCTGAACTGAAGTCTACAAAGAGGACCCTTGCGTAGATATTTTTGAAATACTGTAACTTTATGTAGACTTATCACTTAAAAAAAGGGAAAAATGATGGTGAAGGGTTTGATGATTTAAAAAATATGTGAATAAAGTTAGGTACTAAAGGAATTTGTACAAGATCTAAAAAGGAGAGAAGATGATAAGATTACAATTACCCGTTGAAGAGAAAGTTGGAAGTCATTACTTTGCATAACTTTAGTCCTTCCTTCCTTCCTTCCTTCCTTCCTTCCTTCCTTCCTTCCTTCCTTCCTTCCTTCCTTCCTTCCTTCCTTCCTTCCTTCCTTCCTTCCATTCTCCTTCCCTCCCTCTCTTTTTCTCACTCTCTTTCTCCTTAGATTTGTCTTTTACTTTATGTAAAACTCTCAATAAATACTTTCTTTAAAAAGAGAAAATGGGAGTTCTCAGTTTGCTTCCTGGATGTTATATTGCAATTGCTATTTCACCTTCTTTAATCTCTCCTACATTAGGGACTTACACAATATTGCCACTTTGTTTAAATGAGATGAAAGGGAAATAATAAATGTCTGAGCTTTGATAGTCACCTATAAGTTGATTACATTCTATTTCTTAAGGGAGAACACGCTGACTAAGGGCATGTTTACGTAATGAGCTAGTCATAGTGTGGTGCCCAAAATGTATTTATTTCTGTGCTTTTTTATGTTTGCTTTTCCACCACACTGTAACATTAAGTGACTCATTAACTCAGTTATGGCTCTTTTGGTTGGTCTCGCTAGAGGTAATTGAGCCTAAACCAATGTTTCAATTCAAAATCAACAGTTTCTGTCACTTGCAAATCATCAGTTTTGTTTTTGTATGTGCACTGTGTGTTTTGTTTGTTTGTTTGTTTATTTATTTATTTGGTTTGTCAATTGCTTACAAGATAATAGGTATAACACATGGATACATATAATAAAAATAAAAATAATAAAAGAAACAATAGGACAGAGACTGTAGGCACATTGGTGTGCTTACGCACGCCCCCTACAGACCTCTTAAGAAAGGGGTGAGGTCAATAGTAGACAGTCTAAGGTTAAAGTTTTTGGGGTTCGGGGAAAAAAACCCACAGAGTCAGGTAGAGTATTCCAGACATTGACCACTCTGTTGCTGAAGTCGTATTCCTGCAATCAAGTTTGGTGCGATTAACCTTGAGTTTGTATCTATTGTTTGCTCTTGTGTTGTTATGATGGAAGCTGAAATATTCATTGACAGGTAGAACATTGCAATTTATGATTTTATATACTATACTTAGATCGGACCGAAGGTGGTGTAGTTGTAGGTTTTCTAGGTCTAGAATTTTGAGTCTGGTGGCATAAGGTATTCTGCAATGAGTAGAGGAGTGGAGAACTCTTCTTGTGAAATATTTCTGGACTTTCTCAACTGTGTTAATATCAGATACATGATGCAGGTTCCAGACTGATGAGCTGTATTCGAGTATTAGTCTAGCAAATGTTTTGTATGCTCTAGTTAGTAGTGTGATATTACCAGAGAAAAAGCTACGTAGGAGTAGGTTAACAACTCTTAATGCCTTTTTGTTTATGTAGTTACAGTGGGCTCTAGCACTTAGATCATTAGAGATGAGTACTCCAAAATCCTTGACAGAGTTTGTTTTGGTGAATCAAAAAAACATATCAGGGTTTCTTAAATGATTTTTACTTCTGTTCTGACTCTCCAAATCCTGTCAGCACTGCAGGCTGGCCTTTGTCTCTCATTCATTATTCAGAAGGAAGAAAGCTAAAATATGGACCCCAGCTTTCCACTAGGAAGTTCCAGTCCACTGATACAGAAGCCATTTGACAATGCTGTCACCTTCCAATAAAATTCTATGAAGATAATAGTTCTTCTTGGTGCAATCAAATGATGCACTAGAGCATGGGTAGGGAAACTTGGCTCTTTTATCACTTATGGACTTCAACTCCCAGAATTCCTGAGTGAGCCATAAAAGATTCCTCATCCCTGGCCTACTGGTTTTTCAGTTGTGGGGGAAATCAATTTTTGACTTGAATGGGACTGTTTAATATACAAATGTAAGACATATAAAGAATAATAATATAAAAAATATGTCCTATGTTTCTATATTAAACAGTTCCATTCAAATCAAAAATTGATTTCCCTCACAACTGAAAATCCAGTAGGCCAGGGATGAGAAACCTTTTATGGCTCACTCAGGAATTCTGGGAGTTGAAGTCCATAAGTGATAGAAGAGCCAAGTTTCCCTACCCCTGCACTAGAACAGTGGTGGCTAATCTTTTTCAGCTCTGTGTCAAAAATTGCATGTGCACTCTCATGCGCGCTCTCACATGCCAACACCCAGAAGGCAATGCGTGCTGGCCCTCCACCACGCCCCCTGCGCATGCATGCGTGAGCCCCCTGTGCTGTGTACCTCTGTGCAGGCACGGGTGTCTCCCATGCACCCTACTCCTCGCACATGTGCCAGATACCTGACAATCAGCTGTCGGGTAGCAGTACCTTTTATGGCTGAAATGAATAATACCAAGGTCAAGTACTTGGTTACTTGACTTGCTGTAAGGTTTTTCTGGATTTTCTCATCAACCATTCAGGTTCCTCAATGTATCTATATTACAATGAATCCAAATGTTTCTTCGTTATGACTTGCCTGGATAATTCTTAGGAACCTTGGGATCATCTGTGCCAGGAAAGTCTGGGCAGTTTAAGAGTCACCATAAAGACAGAGTGATCGAATCACTGGTTGTAGAGAAATAGTTTGGAAAGATAATTGAAAAGGATCCTAATCTTTGGGATGAAGAATAAATGGCCAGAGAATATTAGTTTTCCTCTTCTCTTATTGAATTGCCCAATCAAAAATTGCTAGCAAAATCCTTTTATTTAATTAAAAATAAAATTATTTGGAGAGAAATTTACTTGGAGATTATAGTTGCATTAATTGTGTTTAAATTACAAGTCATGATGGTGAATGGTTCATATGAAGAATTGCAGGTTAACTCTGCCCACAGCCAGGAGTTGGATCCTGATGACTCAAGGTTGATGCAGTCTTCCATCCTTCCAAAGACATTTGTGAACTATCCAGAGAGTGCTGTAATGCACTATGGAATGGTATACAAGTCTAAGTGCTGTTGCTATTGTTAAATTAATAAAAAGTATTGTCAACCCTACTAGATTGACCAGAATAGGAAATCAATGTTATAGGAAGGCTAAAACTATTTTACTGAGATTGGCTATTATGACAGAATCTTGAAGATTCTACTGTATTGTACTGACACCTTCCTCTTTCTTATACTTCAGTCAATTTGGAAAAGTCTGCCTGTTTGGCTTTTAAATGTTATGTCAATATTTTAGACTTAAAATGGTTTCAGGCTTTTTTGCTTAGGTTATATTTTTCCATATTTCCATCAAGGTCATCCTCCTTATGCTCTACAGTGCTTTATATTAAAGTAAATATTAAATTAAATTACATCATATTTTTGCCCTGGCTGCTCTACCATTTTCTCCTAGTCCAACTTGTTTTGTGGCAGTGTGATCCTTTCTTGTTTCTTAAGGTCAAGTAATATTTCTGGTTTACAAAAAGATGAACTTCCTGCTAGATTTTATCAGAGGAGAGATCTGAATAACCCATATTCATGAGAAGTAAAGTTCAATTTAGTTTACTTTATTGTCATTGCATCTCGTATGATGATATTAAACACCATTTTCAGTGCACATCATGACCATGAAAATAAACACAAACACACATCCTTCACACATTGAACCACATTGAACCAAAAAAAACACATTGAACCAAAAAAACCCAACACTCAGGGGTGGGATCTGACCAGTGTAACTACCGCTTTGGTGATTTTATGTTTTGCTATCATGTCACCGCTAATCCCTTTTTAGACTTGCCATACCCAAATCCTGCAACCATTCTTCATACGTTTTAGTCTAAAGAATTGCTATTCCTATCCTAAGAATTCTAATGAACTGTATGCACTTACATTTTGAGTGGGCCTTTAGTGGGTCTTTAGGAGTATAGGTTGCTCAGCCTTGCTGGCAGATAAAAGACAAGGCTATCTTTTATCTTTTTGCCTTTTCTCCTCAATCTTGTCTAGACATCTTATGGATGGTGATGTTCTGTGCTCATGTTAGAACTGATGTTGAGAACTTATGTTGGCTTCAATGAGAATCATATTCGTTAATTTACTGATCTTTCATTAATTTACTGATCTTGCTCAGATACAACATTTATTTAAGATATCTGCTTTTCTCTAATAAGTCCTTCTAGAATATTAGACTTGTCATGACTGCGAACAGAGCAGGACTCCATCAGTAGATACAATTTTATTTTTAAAAAAGAAACATATTGTTCATATAGTTCAGTGATGGTCCCTTTATGACTTGTGGACTTCAACTCCCAAGCTGAGGAATTCTGGGAATTGAAGTCCACAAGTCATAATAGCAATAGCACTTAGATTTATATGCCACTTCACTCTGCTTTACAGCCCTCTCTAAGCGGTTTATAGAGTCAGCATATTGGTTTATAGAGTCAGCATATTGCAACAATTTGAGTCCTCATTTTACCCACCTCAGAAGGGTGGAAGGCTGAGTCAATCTTCAAAGGAACCATTGTTTCCCACCCCTGTTCTAGACATATAATTTCCTGGTTCAGTCTCTCTAATGAAGATATTTCCAATAGAATCTTCACCTCAACATCTATTTTATTTTCTAGTTTCAGCAGGAAGCTTAGAATTCAAATTACTTAGAAATATTTAGATGATTCTACAGTCAAAGTGTGGGACAATAAATACGATAAACAAGACATCCATTTTCTTTGCCATTCAAATGAAGATGCCCAAGATTTACAAGTAATCCTTGATTTACAATCCAGATTGGGACTGAGATTTCTCTTGAGAAGCAAGGTGGTTGTTCAACATATGGCCAATTTTGTTTTTTTATTTTTGCCATGGTTGTTAAACAGATCAATGCAGCTAAGCAAATCGCCTGGTTATGAAGCAAATCTGGCTTTCTCCATTGATTTTGCTTATGGGAAAGTAGCAGATAGCAAGTAGCAAATCATGTGATCATGTGATCCATTGTAACTGTTGTACATGCCAGTTGCCAAACACCTGAATCTGATCATATGATGGTGTGAATGCTTACAGTCATAAGAGTAAAGACTGCTGTTGTAACTCTGCTGTTGCTGTAAATGAATGCTGGTAATTTGAGGACTACCTGTACAGAGCTTTTCCTGCAAAATTGAGACATAAATGTCTAGGTTAGAAGTCAACTACATAAAATCTTTCCTGTCTACTTTGATTTTATTTGTTTAATGTTATTTCATGGTGCCCTTCATTTGTCGACCGCTCCTTCTCTCTCATTATTGTCAGAATGCTAACTCTTCAATAAATGCTGGAAGTTGTTTGTTTGTTCTGCTCCCTGGAAAACCATTTAATTGGATAATATTTTCCACTCACTACTTGATCATTATTAACACTGACAGCAAAATCCATGAGGAGTCTAGAAGGTTCTCAAATGTCCTTGATAAGTCATATCTGAACTTTTCAGTGCTGTGTGTTCAATTTGACATACCATTTCTTTCTCATTTCCACAACAATTTTAAATATCTGGCTTCTTAAAAATGCAGAATACCAGGCAAAAATTAATACTCAAAGAGGTTTTGCCACTCACAAAACTGGCAGCTTAGTGACCTCTGGATGTTCTGGATTTTAACTACCATCATATAGAAGACAAATGAGAAGATAATTTTAGATATTTTCTGTAGAAGGTCTGTAGGAGGTGGATCTAATTTCCAAATTAAAGTAGATGACCAATTGCCTCAATGTAAAACTGCTTTCTTGAATTCTTCTTATCCAAGGGTCTTCAAACTTGTGGACAGAATTCCTGAGCTAACATGACTGTAGGGGAATTCTGGGAGCTGAAGTCCACAAATCTTAAAGCTGTCAAGTTTGAAGATCTCTGTTCTTATCGGACAGATGAAAACTAAATGTGAAAACAATTTCCTCAAGCTCTCTTAGTGACTTAATTGATAATCTCAAATTTGAGTACCCCCTTATGTTCAGCTACTGATGGATAAAACTGCAGCGCAGTCTTCGTAAGCCTGGCTACTGATCCAGATGTTTGGACTTCAATTCCCAGAATCCTCAGCAATGGCCATGCTGGAATGGAATTCTGGAAGTTGAAGTTCACCTCTCTGGAGGACTTCCAAGTTTCAGAATAATACTATGGAAACTTCTGCACCCTTATTTGGTTTCCCTTCCTCTTCCTCCCATTCATCTTTTTACTGTGAAAATACAAATTTCAGAGCAACATTGAAAAGAATGCACCACCTCTGTAATGCCATGTGTAATAAATCAGTGTGTTGGCTATTTCATTTTGATAGATGTGAAGTTCTCTCCTCCCCTCCTTCCAAATGAGCATGGTGTTAATTATCCTGGAAACATATGTTAGCTGTAATAGGGCTTAAGGAACTCTTCTAAGATGTCTTTGTCTTTATATACTGATCACTCATACTCAATTCTGGTTATGCCTGTCTAGTCTTTCGCAAAGTCTGCAGATACTGTTCTCCCTACTTACTCTCTCTCTCTCTCTCTTTTAATGCATCAAGTAGATGATGCTAATTCTTAATTAAGCAATAGCTATTCTACATTGTTCATCTTCAGATGAAAACAAAACTACAGGTTGGTAATGGCAGCTGAAGGTTCTTTTTCAGATGTGAAAATAAAAAATACTTTGCAAATAATAGAATGTTCCATGGATGTTTTGTTTCTTCCTTGGGGTTCCTGAAGCCACAGAGTCCCTGTTCTTTCTACTTGATGTAGCTAATAGAGATATTTCTTTAGCAGGCATTTAATGGAAGCTAAATAGGATTGGGAAGTACTCCTACAACATGTTTAACCGGTTAACCTGAACCTATATTTCCACATACTATACCTGAAAACTGTTAAGGAATTTATTCTTTTATGGATGACTGCATCATAAATTATATTTTTTGTAAGCCGAAACAGATGCTCCTGGGGTTATTCATAACTTGGATGGAAGAATTGCAGAGTCCATCTGGAACAACCCTCTAAAGTAGGGATGTCAAACTTGATTTCATTGAGGGCCACATCAGAGTTGTGTTTGACCTTGGGGGCTGGGATTGATGTAGCTATAGTGGGCATGGCCAACTTGACATCACTCATGTTGGGGGCACCTGTGGTGGCCAAGTGCTAAGGCAGGCCTTCCCTCAGACCCTCCCTCACTGTCATTATAACCTTCCTTCCTTCCTTCTCTTCTTTTTCCTTCCCTCTTCCTTCTTTATTCTCCTTTCTTCTTCCTTCTGTTCTTTCCTTATTTTTCCTTCCTTGCTTTCTTCCCATCTTCCCTTCTTTTTCTTTTTCTGTCCTCTTTCCCTTTTTCCTTTTCTGTCCCTTCTTGCATGCTCAAATGCAAAAAGGGAAACATTTTTCCTTCTGTTTTGTTTTTAGTTTATTTTGCTAGCTCTCTGCCAGCAGAAACGGAGCTTGGTGGACCTGCATGCAGCCCCCCATGTCCCATTTTTGGCCATAAAAGCCTCCTGTAGCCCTCTGCCAGCACAAACAGAGCTTGAACAACCCGTGGGTCTTGAGTTTGTCACCCTGCTCTAAAGTGACCCTTTCCTGCTTTTGGGGCCTTTATTTTTGTCCCACTGGAACTAGAGAGCATCCAAATCCCCAACTTTTCTGTTTGCAGTTTAGCATGTGGTTGTTAATTTGGTTAATGAAATGGCCTGGATACTGAAGAAAGTAAACCTGTGATTGAAGGTAAATTTGAACCCATGTCTCTCATATTTCCAGTCTCACATCTTATTCACTAGATCACACTGACACACCACATGAATCTTCAAAGAGTTAATTTATGATATAGTTATCCAGCCAGATGATTTGAAAGAAGCTCAGCCCAACATATGTCAATGAGTTTAGATAGATGGAGATGCAGTAGTCTTTAGTCTTTAGACATTGTCTTTTGAAGCTATTCTGGTTTTGAGCAGCAGGAGAATTTTGTTCTTTCAAACTTTCAACTCCTTCTGTACCTGCCAAGGCTTCTAACTGATCCCCAGCTTAGAGATCTGAATTATCCTGATTGATTAGTAGTTGATTGACAATGGTAGTAATCATGGTATAGCTACATAATGAACTGAAAGAGAAATCTAATTATTTCCCCCCTACCACAGTTCTGGAATAGCTAGACATGGGTTTATTCCAGAATAGCATTATTTTAACAGGAAATATTGGTTTAGAGCAGGGGTGTCAAACTTTAGCCTGCAAACCAGGTGCATCACAGGCCACACCCATTTCAGTTTCAGGAAGGGAAAAACATAACGATACATTATGTGATGCTAATGTGACCCATGAGTTTGACATCCATTGTTTAGAGCATTCTTGTCCTTTTAAAATACAATTGCCTCCCTTCAGGGTAGCAAACTGTTTTGTACAGTCATTAGCATAATTGCAAGCGCCGGACTGTGATTGGCCAAAGCGCACGGCGATCTCATTGGCCAAGCGAGCCGCACTGATTGGCCCGTAATGAATCTCCCGCGATTGGTGGAAACTAATCACGGGAGATTCAAAGCAGTGCCATTGGCCACGGCCGCCACGGCCAGAGAATAAAAGCCGCTGTTTTTCCCTTTAAATCCCAAGCCGATCTCAGGACCTAATAAAGAACTGAAACTGAATCACTGGCTCTGAGTCTCCTTTCCCGCGATGGACACGACACTGGCGACGAGGGTTGGATCCCGAGACTAACCCCCATCAAGCACGTGTCCTGAGGAGGCGAGACCAACAAGATGGCCAGCATCGCACCACCCGCACCCTTTAACCCAGCTACCGAGGACTGGGAATCGTACACAGACCGATTCCTAATGTTCCTTGAAAGTAGCAACTTGAAGGATGCAACCAGGCAGAAGAAAAGAGCTGTCTTTCTAACACACTGCGGGCCCGCAGTGTTCAAGATGGCAAAAGCTCTCGCAAAACCCAGGGACGTGAAGGAGATGGACTGGGTCGACCTCGAGCCGTTGCTCCGAAACCACTATGCCCCTGCCATGCCCACCCTCATCAGGCGGCACGATTTCTACCGGCAGGACCAGAGATTGGGTGAGAGCATCAGCAACTTTGTGGCTGATCTACGGAGCCTAGGGGGCATGTGCGGGTTCTCGGACATGGACGAGGCTTTGCGGGACCATGTCGTGCTCGGACTCAGAGACCCAGTCCTACAAAGCCGGCTGATGGCAAAAGGCGACATCGCCCTCGCCGACTCCCTCGCTAAAGCCACCGCAGCCGAGGCAACTCAGAAATCGGCGAATCGAATGTGGAGACTGGATACCGGGGAATGCACCGTGACCACCGCGACGGGCCGGGCAACCGAGACTCACCCAGAAGCAAGCCACCGGGAAACCACCACCCATCATGGCGACTTCCATTCCGCCTCCGACACCACAGACGAGGAAAAAGAAATACATCGGCTCCAGACGGGACAAGATCGGCGCGATCGGCGGAGTCGTAAGTCGGGGACCACATGTGCAGGGTGCGGAGGCGACCACTCTTGATTGGAGTGCCAGTTTTTTGATGCAATTTGCTGACACTGCGATAAAAAAGGTCACATTGGCCGAGTCTGCCGACTGAGAAAAGCCTACAGCCCCCATTGGAGAGATCACAGCAACTGGAGATGAGAAGGCACCCCCCCCCAGGGCCAGAGACCACCAAGCTGAAAATCGCTGGAACCGAGATGGACGGAACTGATGAAGCAGCGAAAACCGGCAGAAAGAGGAAACCCACCAGACGGTGATCATTGGCCACTCATGAACCACAGACTCCTGAAAGGTATACGTGGAAGTGGGCATCGAAGGCAAACCATGCAAAATGGAGGTGGACTCCAGGTCCTACCTCTCCATGGTTGCCTGGTGAGAAATCAGGCGTTTGGTGCCGGAAATCCGCAAGAGGAGGTTGGAAACCCAGAAACTAATCCTCAGAGACTACATGGGGAACCGCATCCCGGTAGTCAGAACTGGACAGTTCGAAGTGACCTTCAAGGGCTGCACAGCAAAGCTTCCCCTGACGATCGTGGACCGAGACCGCCCCAGCCTTTTGAGACTACAGTGGTTCGCACCACTCAGGATCGAGGTTACGGGCGTCAACCACATCGCAGATGCCGACTGGAAAGAGCAACTGGAACGGGACTTCCAGGAAGTGTTCGACAGCACCCTAGGCAAGTACCGAGGGCCCCCTATTTCCTTCAGCCTAGACTTTCCTTCAGCCTAGAATTTCCTTCAGCATTCCCCCAATACGCCTAAAACCACGGTGGGTACCTTTTGCACTCCGGCCAAAAATAGACGAGCAAATTGACAAGCTCGTCAAACAAGGGGTCCTACAACCAATCGATCATGCCTGGTGGGAGACCCCCATAGTCACTCCAGTCAAACCCGATGGGTCGGTGAGAATCTGCGGGGACTATAAGGCCACTCTAAATTGCACCTTACAACAATGTGCCTACCCCGTCCCAGTAGTGCAGCACCTTCTACACTCACTGGGGGGAGGCAAGGTCTTTGCGAAGCTCGACCTGGCACAAGCCTATCAATAGTTGCCGGTCGATGCAGAAACCGCTGAGGCGCAGACCATAGTCACCCACCGGGGAGCATTTCGCTGTAACAGACTCCAGTTTGGAGTCAGCGTGGCTCCAGGAATTTTCCAGAGCCTCATGGAGAGACTCTTGCAAGGAATTAAGGGGGTGGTGCCCTACTTTGACGATATACTGGTGTCAGCGGCCAACCAACAAGAACTAGAGGGTCATCTAAGGGAGGTACTAACCAAATTCAAAGAGGTCGGGCTAAAGGTGAAAAAAGAGAAATGCCAGATGTACACAGAATGGGTCAAATTCCTGGGATACCTCCTAGATCGACACGGCATCCACCCAATCACGAAAAAAATCAGAGCCATTAAAGAAGCCCCAACACCATGGAATAAAATGGAACTGCAGGCATTTCTAGGACTGCTTAATTTTTATAATGTTTTCCTGCCCCAAAAGGTGACCACGGTGAAGCCTTTGCATAGGCTTTTGGACAAGGCGGCCACATGGATTTGGGGAAAATGTGAGGAAGCCGCCTTCAGCAAAACCAAGGACCTGCTCACCTCGGATGCTGTCCTAATCCAATACAACAAGACCCTACCACTTGCTGTCACATGCGACGCCTCACCTTTCGGCGTCGGCACTGTCCTCAGCCACATGCTCCCCAATGGAAAAGAAGCACCCATCTCCTTCTTTTCAAGGACACCCACCAAACCGGAGAGAAATTACAGTCAACTGGACAAAGAGGCCCTGGCTATCGCCGCCGCAGTGAAGAGGTTCCACGAGTACCTCTACGGCCGCACGTTTACCATCATCACCGACCACAAGCCACTGCTGGGAATCCTGGCAGGGAACAGGGCCACCCCGAACATTCTATCTCCTAGAATGACAAGGTGGTCCGAATTCCTTGCTGCCTACAGCTACTGGCTCACACACCGACTGGGGAAGACAATCACCCACGCAGACGCTCTGAGCTGCATGCCGTTACCTGACCTAGACACCGACCCAGCACCCACAACAGCCACCCTCAGCATAGAGACTCTGCCCGATCTACCCATAACCGCGTCAGACATTGCCCGCGAGACTAATAAAGACAAACGTCTGGCGCGGGTGTTACATTGGGTAGAAAAGGGGTAGCCAGAAAAGGATGACAACGAATCATTCAGGACATTCCAGAACCGGCAAACAGAATCTCATTACAAAAAGGTTGTGTACTTTGGGGGAATAGAGTTGTTATTCCGGAAAGGTTACAAGGGAAGGTGTTGGAGTTGTTACACGAGGGGCACCCAGGCATAGTTAGAACAAAAGCCCTGGCCAGGAGTTACGCCTGTTGGCCAGGGATGGATAAGCAAATCAAGACTTGGGTAGCAACATGCAAACGTTGCCAAGAAACCAGACCGAGCCCTCCTGCAGCACCAATCCTGGAATGGGAAACCCCCAGGGGACCATGGTCCAGGATTCACATAGATTTTGTTGGGCCCATGAAAGGACATATATTCCTTATCACGGTAGATGCTTACTCTAACTGGTTGGAGGTAAGCAACATGAAAACCACCACCATGGAAGCTGTGACCAAGGAACTCAGCAAGCTGTTCGCAACCCATGGCCTCCCAGATGTCATCATGTTGGATAACGGGCCCCAATTTACCTCGCTGGAATTCGAAAAATTCCGAGCGGAACGGGGCATACAACACGCACTGACAGCACCAGTACATCCGGCGGCAAACGGGAGGGCGGAACGGATGGTTCAATTCACAAAAAAAAAACATCCAAAAAATTGAACATGGGGAAATTCAAGAAAAAATAAACAAAATGCTCTTTATACAACACATAACCCCGAACACGACTACCAACAAAAGCCCGGCAGAACTATTAATGGGAAGGAAATTAAGGTCCCCACTCGACAGACTGCACCCCACATACAACCCAGAAAAAACCCCAAACTCCTCAAGCAAAAACTGAACATTTTCCCCAGGTGATGCAGTCTACGCAAAGAACCTTACCGGAGATCCACTTTGGGTACCGGCAACTATAACCCAGCTGATAGGTCCCCACTCGTACCGGCTGCAAACAACCAACAGACGAGCATGGAAACGCCACATCGATCAAATAAGATCGAGAACAACCACGGGAAACACAGCCAACATGCAAACAGACACAGACAGCCCCCATGACACAAACCAAGAGGGGAGGGAATACCCCGGGAACAAAAAACCAATAGAAAGAAACCAGCTATACTCACCGGCAAGCAGCCAGCTTGAAGCCTCACCAGGGAGAAGCAGCCAGGCCAGCTCAACCAGCCCAGAAAGACCAGGCAGGAGTGGCAACAACCGCAGCTCAACCAGCCCGGGTAGACCAGGAGGGAGCTGCGATGAAAGGCCTGGCGAGGCCTTCCAGGCGGTTCCATCAATGAGGCAGAGAGCAACACAGAACCCGACCGAACCGATTGGGAGCCAAGCAACAACTAACCTGAGCAGGTCAAGTAGGCAAGTATGAAGCCCCGCCTACTTACAGGACTACGTTACATAGGACCGTACCAAGATGGGAGGGGTGTTCTGTACAGTCATTAGCATACTTGCAAGTGCCGCGCTGTGATTGGCCAAAGCGCACGGCAATCTCATTGGCCAAGCGAGCCGCACTGATTGGCCCGTAACGAATCTCCCGCGATTGGTGGAAACTAATTGTGGGAGATTCAATGCGGTGCCATTCGCCCCGGCCGCCACAGCCAGATAATAAAAGCCGTTGTTTTTCCCTTTAAATCCCGAGCCAATCTCGGGACCTAATAAAGAGCTGAAACTGGGTCACTGGCTCTGAGTCTCCTTTTCCACGATGGACACGACACAAACACTAAACTCATGTCCATCTCTTTTTCTACTTTGGTTTAATGCTCTCTTTTTTTAATAAAAGTTTTTTATTTTTATAACAACAACAAAAACCAAACATATAAAACTTTTCTGTTCCACAGTGTGTCAGTTGGGTACATATTTCTTCGTGCATAAAATAACGTTATCATATATATTTAACCTGTATATGTTTATAATCATTCTAATCAGTATTTTATGTCACATATATCATGTATTCTATTATCCTTAGCTTTATAGTTGTTGACTTTCAACAATATATTTCAAATTCATTTTCTTACTCTATCTAACTCATCCATTTATCAATAACAATATATTATACTATACTTATATAATTCAATTCTTTACTCTTCTATCCAGCCATTCATAAAATAAATTCCAAATTTTATAACAGGGTTTAATGCTCTTTTGAGATAACTCCATTCCTATGTCATAAATTATCAGCTAATTGTCAGGTTCCTTTGAATTTACCTATTCAAAATATTTGCACAAAACCAGAACACAGTTTGACAGGTAAATCTACCATTCTCGCCATGTTTGAAAATGTACTGCCTCTCCCAGAGTCAGTCCCAGCCCATGTCAAAATCCATGACTGGTTGCCATTGGTGATGTTTGTTTGTTTGTTTGTAAATTTTATTTGAGTTTTCACAAAGAGAAAATAATTACAAATAAAACATCTTTTTTGAAAGTAGCATAATCCCGGGTTACATTTCTTCATTCAGACACAAATTCAGGTTCATGCTCATTTTTATATTCTATTCCATATCTTATTACTATTTTACATTTTCTGCACAGCTTTTAATTTTCTCAATTTTATTTTAATTATCTCATCTCAATTCAAATCATTGTATTTATATTTTTTGTCTGTCCTGTTTCAATTATCTATTCTCATTAAACAAAATTTCTCCTGTAATTACTGATTGGAGAATGACACCTTTATATCTTTTCCCTAAAGATGTAACATTCAATATAATACATAACTTCCATTCGGATTCTGCTTGGTACATTCTTAAAATACACACTGTATTCTTAAAAAAAGAAAAAAATTATAAATGTATAATATAATTAAAACAACATTCCATTCCAATTCAATTCTATCATTAATATTAATATTCATTAAAGTCTTAACATCTTTAACATTACTTTTCAATTAAATATCATACTTCTATGGGAACAATTATAAGCTTTCCATCGTTAATTCCCACCCTTCACTTATATTTTACAAAACATTAACTAATTAAAATGTTCCCGTTCCTTCCTAATTCAATATTCTCATTTATTTTAGTTCACTTATTTTATTCACAAACATTTCACTAAATTACACTAACTATTTTATCCCTCATTTTAATCATACGTTGTTTCCAATTTTCTAAAGTTATTTCTATTACTAATATAACAATACAATCTTATGTACCTTTACAGAATCCCTTTTTCAGTTAGATTTTCACCCATTATCTCTAAATAGGTCCTGTTTCTCTATATCTTGCTCCGGTCCTTTGTAACTTCTTTTCCTTTCCTTCTTCCCTCTCTTCTTCTCTCTCCCCTTTTTACCCCCTTGTCTCTCTACCTCTATTTCTCTCTTCTGTATTCCCCTTTTCTGTTGCTTTCCAGTATTATACTTATTTTTCGAATTATTTTTCTTTTCTTTGGTTGTTTTTTTAAGTCTTACATTCTCCATTCTCTTTCCCCCCTTTCCTTTTTCTTCCACACATAAAATTGCTTGTTCATCAAAGATGGCTTCTTCTTTGTCCCAGTCTTCTTGTTTTGCAGTCTTTTCTTGTTGTTTCTCATAGTTACAAATCTCCATTTCTAAGAATTGAAAAACGAAGCCAAAAGAACCCTTCCCTTCTTGTGCATCTTCTTTGTACTTTTTAAGTTCCATTTTCAATTCATCCAGAAGTGGTACCATTGTATAAAGTTTTAAACAACCACCCGATTGATTTTAGTCATTCAAATATAATAACCAAGAATCCAAAGATCACCAAATAATCCAAATACACACAAGCTGTTTCTTTTTTGCTCTTTTTTTTCACTTTCTCTTCCTGGGGTTACTATTTAGTTGCAAAGTTTCAGTTAAAACATATCTTTTAGAAGTCTTGTTGACATTTTACTGTTGATTCTTTTTAATTCCAGGCAGTCTCCTCCCTCTTCCAGATCCTGCCCTTATTCTTTTTTTCTCTTTCCTTGCTTATGAAAAAGAAAATTTTTAATGTCCAGAAATCTTTATCATCCCTTTGACATTTTGTTTTATTTTCAGCTTAATTGCCTATTGATGTCAAAGTGGATTTTTCCAATTTCTTATTTAAGTCTCTTAGTGGTCAGTATAGGGAAAGAGAGAGAAGGAAAAAAAAAAAGCCAAACCTTTCCCTTTTCACATTCCTTTGCTGCTTCCGACTCTTCTTTGGGAGCGATGTTATTTTTGTAAGTTTAAATTCCAGGGTACCTTAGTTGTTGCTTTTACAATTTAACCTGGTCAGCCAAAATTTGCACTTCTTATTTTCCTTCTGCACCTTCTTTTCCAATCGAGTTCTTCTTTGTGGTGGCCATTTCTGACCACCACTGCAACTGCCTTTGGGAAAGGGAGTAATGGCCAGCTGAGGAGGAGAGATGCAGCTCTCCTCAACCCTGCTGGCAGTCTTCCCCCTCTTCACCACCTCTATGGGGTGGCTTAGTTCCAAAACCAGCCAGGTTGGAGCGCTCCAGCGGTGAGCCCAGACAGAAACCATACACGATCGTGGATTTCTGTCTGTTGCTGAAGCCCTTCAAACCGGAAGTCGCCATTGGTGATGTTGATGTGAGGAGAAGGAAACAAACCTAGAAATATCTACCAATCTATCATCTGGATCCATATCTTCGTGATATGGATTGACTCTGAGGGCTGGGCCGATTGCTAGATCATCTCTTGGCCAACCTCTCAACTCATAAAATATTTCTGTGGTCTTTTAGAGTTACCACTATGTTCTAAACATAGCTAATGTATGGTAAATACAAAGAGTACCACCTGAAGATAATATTTGTCGCTCTGGATTGAGCCTTGGTCCTTGGTTCTCTCTGGATTGGATTGTCTTCTTGCAGATGTTTCATTATCCTCCTCGGTAAAATTCTAGAATTCCTAGGTAAAATTCTAGAATTCCTGATGTTACCCAATTTGGTAATAAAACATCTGCAAGAAAGCAACAAAGCTAAGAGAGCACCAAGAACCCCAAAGGACAGTACCATTTACTAGCATCATGGTATTCTATTTCAGGGTAGGGATTACTAGAAGGGGAAACAGATTTCATATTGTATACTTTTTTGTTTTCTTCTGGCTCATAAATTGGTCAATAAACTGTGCAGAAAACTCTTGTACATTTCA
The DNA here is from genome assembly GCA_004319985.1 of Emydocephalus ijimae. Taxonomy (NCBI): domain Eukaryota; kingdom Metazoa; phylum Chordata; class Lepidosauria; order Squamata; family Elapidae; genus Emydocephalus; species Emydocephalus ijimae. The sequence continues at coordinate 18,064 of BHEV01004398.1, forward strand.
TCTTGGAACTTGGCCGGTCACTGGGCCATTCTCAGCCATCTAACAGCTTGTTACTGTAGAGAAATTAATACTACCTAGAAGGTAGATAAAATAAAAACCTAATAAACTGTTGAATGGATTATGAGCTTAGATGAAGACTGCCTTTGAATGAGAAATAAACAAATGAATTTTCCCTCAACCCCCTCTGGGGCTGCAGTTTTATACCCACTTACTTGAGAGAAAATCCATAGAACACAGCATTTAGTGAGAAGCTTCTACAATTTTGCTGTTCAAAATGAAATTCTGGGCTCGATAGACCTTGCAGTGTACCAGCAGGGAAATTCTAACAATTGTGCATTGCAAAGAAATGTAAGGAAGCTTTGCTCTTCCAGACATTAATGCTTCCTGATCGAATAATGGCACATTATCCTTTAGAGTGAAAAAGGGGAGAATTGATCTGAAAAGGACCCCAGTCTGAATACTTTCTTATTTGAATTAAGTACTTTGGGGGAAATCACTGATCATTTTGTGCAATCTCTATGCACAAATCCAATAATGACTTTAAAAACACAACATTTGCTATTGATTTTCACATCATTTAGATGACAACTATGGGGAACACAGAACTACAGGCCATGTTGTTAATAGGATGGAGATAAAGTACCAAGGAAATGAGAAAACAAAGTGGAACCCAAACACACACACCCAATGAGCATCATTCACCGAAGGCAACTTTAATAACACTCCAAACTCAGAGCAAAATTCAGTGGTTATTAAAGTAGCAGAAGAGACTTCAGAAATTATTTGTTGTCTTTGAGGCTCCAGTTGCTGTTGGAAAAACTGTGAGGAAAGCTGGATTTAATCAAAGACTTAGAAGTCCATTTAATCCAGGATTCTCACTATAGCCAATCAGATATCAATGAGTGACTCATTGATAAGACATGATGACAATTGTACCCTCTTTCATGTATTCCAAGAAATATTTCTTTTTTATATGGGAGGTCCCATATACACAGTTAACTTCTGTGGATAAGATCTAATACCCACAATTCATGAATGTTTCAAAGCTGCTTTTCAAAAGGCAATTGGATTGTTTTTCCCTTGAGGAGGACAGAGAAGGAGAAGGAGAAGGGGAAGAAGAAGAAGAGAAGGAGGAGGAGGAGGAGGAGGAGGAGGAGGAGGAAGAGGAAGAGGAGGAAGAGGAGGAGGAGGAGGAGGAGGAGGAGGAGGAGGAGGAGGAGGAGGNATTCCTATTGGCCCAGAAGAGCCGGACTGTGATTGGACGTTGTAAACACTTCCGATTGGCTCATATAGGGTTTGCTGCGATTAGCTAAAACCAAGCGCGGCAAACTCAAAGAACTGTCATTGGCTGCCTAGCCATGGCCAGCTCTATAAAAAGAGCTGCCGCACACTAGGGTTTTTGTCTCAGAATTCTTCCTGTAAATAAAGAGCTGTTGTTCACTACTCAAGCCTCGTTCTTATGGGACTCACCAACCATACTTAACACTGGCAATGAAGGTGGGTGTCAGTCTGTGCTCCCTTCAAATCCCAAGAAAGAAATACTCAGACTCCATAGTTAGAGCAAAGTTATCCTTTTACTGGAAAATAAAGTGAAAGCTTCAGATTTAATTCTGAATCTGAGAAATTGGCACGCAGATCACATATACAAAGGAATGGAAATGCTCCCACCCCCCAAAGTCCAAATGAGTCTTCCAATTAAAAGTTCTGAATATGATCATGTGGTAATCTCCAGGTGGTGATGAAGCTGCTGTCAGTTGACCTTGACATATTTTGATAAAAGTTCGCAGTTGCACAAAAAGGGGACAGAAGCTAGCCAAGAAACAGAAAGTTAAAGAAAAGAATCCCTCTCCCCTTGCTAACCCAGCAAAGGAATGCAAAACACCTCCAGCCTTCTTTCCCCTCCAAATTCCCCCCTCCCTCCGTTGCTATTGACAGCTGAAAGAATAGATTGGCATAGCAGCAGGAAAGCAATAGTTAGAATGCAGAATATACATATTATGGATATCTTGAGGCTGACAGTGGGATTCTGAGACAACGAGGCTAACCAGCATGTGGCAAACAGCACAGAGACGACCAGCAAAATGGCCAACAGTGCCGCACCACCCACACCATTCAACCCAGTCAGCGAGGACTGGGAGTCCTATATCAATCGTTTCCAAATGTTTTTGGAATCCAACAACTTAAAAGACATCACAGGCAGCAAGAAGCAAGTGGTATTTTTAACTGTGGACCCGCCGTCTTCAAAATGGCCAAGGCACTAGTGAAGCCCGCAGATGTCAAGACGATGGACTGGGACAACCTGGCTCCCATTTTTGAAACCACTATGCTCCGGCTGTACCAACACTTATCAAAAGACATGATTTTTACCAATGGGACCAGCATGAGGGCGAGAGCATCGGTGAATTCATAGCTGACCTAAGGGACCTTGGAGGTTTGTGCGGATTTGCTAACCTGGACGAGGCCATGCAAGACTGGGTCGTACTTGGCCTTAAAGACCCAGCGCTCCAAAGCAGGCTAATGGCCAAGGGTGATATCTCCCTCACCGCCGCCTTAGCCGAAGCCACCGCAGCTGAAGCTACCTGCAAATCAGCGGCCTGAATGCGGCGTTCAAACGGAACCGATTGCCAACCAACCAGCAAGGCAACTACCACACCAGAAAAACTCGCAGCCACCACCCACCATAGCAACATCGAATCCCCTTCTGACAGCGAAGAGATTCACAGACTTCAGTCAGAATGCGAGCGGCGAGACCGGCGAGGTTGTAAGTCAGGGTACCAGTGTGCCGGCTGTGGACGAAATCACCCGCATTCTGAATGTAAGTTCCTGGACGCTGTTTGCCGACATTGTGAGAAGCGGGGGCATATTGCTAAAGAATGCCGCAATAAGAGAAACTTCAGCCCCCGACGTCGAGTCAACAGCCCAAGAAGACAAGATGGCACCCCCACCAAAAACTGGGACTGCCAGACTGACAGCCAGTGGAGCCAGGATGGCTGAAACAAAAGATTCAATGAGGCACTGCATAGAGAAGAAACACACCAAACAGTCACCATCGCCCACTCTTCACCAATTGATGCATGGAAGATATGCATCGAAGTCAGTATCGAAAACCAACCAGGCACCATGGAGGTAGATTCTGGCTCCTACCTCTCCATGGTCTCTTAGCGAACCATAAAGTGCTTAATAACCAGCATACGCCGCCAAGAACTAAGTGACCAGAAATTGATTCTGAAGGACTATCAAAGGAACCACATCCCAGTGGCTGGCATCAGACACTTCAAGATCTCCTTCAAAAACCACACTAATGTTTTACCACTTACAATTGTTGATAAGGACCACCCCAGCCTACTCGGGTTGCAATGGTTCACACCGCTAGGGATCGAGATGGCAGGCATC